>JANSVI020000159.1:29551-40837 GCA_025434765.2 Erythroxylum kapplerianum | reverse complement strand
AAGAAACCATTGATCATCTCTTTTTTCAGTGCTTTTATACTGGCTTCATCTAGAATGACATGCTGCAAACTGGTAACTTCCCATCCCCTTTTTCAATTTAGAAGAGAGAGTGTTCTGTTTCTATCATCCTTTTTATGTTTGGCAATGTAGATCATACAATCTATAATATGTGCTTAGGGAACACCATTTATTCTCTCTAGAAAGAAAGAAACACATGAATTTTCTATTACCAATCTAAGAAAAGAGATCTAGTACTGAAAGAATTGTTATTGTCCACAAAGGAGCAACTTTTGGTATAGAAAATACTTCTTAATTACAATACATACATGGCCATTTGATGGAGCTTAATATAAGCTACTACTTTCTCAATGAAATTGATAAAAATATTGCTTCTAATAATTTCAATCTCTACTAGTGGAAGAATTGAAAGATAGGAGTTTTTAAGTATTACCTTTCACATGCAAAGCTTCAAGGCTTAAGCATGAGTTTTGAATTGTATTCATTAGTAAGGCTATGAATAACTATTCTAGCTTTTAGCTCCTTGGTTTCTTATAATCCCTTTGAATCTTTGGTTTAATGAAACTTACTTAATTTAAAAAATGTTATATTAATCTCAATTTTTTGTGAATTGTGTTTAACACTAATAAGCTCTTTGATTATATTTAACAATTAGAAAATCTAGAATAATCTCTCTAGATTTAATGAAATAATGACATTAAAAATTAGAAAAATATGTTAGCATAAACAATAATTATACAAATTTCAATTATTTAACTTAAGTTTATGTCACCATTAATGATGCACGATTTTGAGTTTGTTACATATGAATCAAGAACAATAATAATTATGTATTAAAGACCTAATTCTAGCAATAAATTTGAATATGAAAAAGATAATAGTCCTAAAATAAACCAAACAAACAAAAATCATAAATACTAGTCTTAGAATAAAATAATCAATTTTTTAAGAAAATAATGACTGACATTATTGTAATCGATTAATGTATTTATGACATTTAAATTTCTTCTATCAACATTTTGTCTTTATTTTCATCTACTAATACTTTTTCACGAGACATCTCAATTTTCTTGTCTCAATTCTTCTATAACTATAAGATTTCAATTTTTAATAGGGTTTTAACCAAATTTATAATCATTTTATTCCTCATCTTTTATAAAATGTAATATAATTTAAAATAATCTCCTTTAAAGAATTCATTCTAATTTAAAGTCATCTCCTACATGGATAAAATAAGATATTGATGTTTTATACCATTTATAACATTCCAAGTTTAGTTTAAAGAAAACATTATTATTTTTAAAAGAGTTAAATAAAAGTTGCATTAAAACTTGTAGGCAAAAATTTACAGCTCTTATCATTTATAGAGACATATTTTGATTATTTAGTTAAAAAATTATTTTTGAATTGAGATTTTAACAATTGTAATTTTATTTTGAGCTTTGGCTATTCCATAAATTCCTCAAGAAACGTTTTAATTATTTCAATTATCTTAATATGCCATGTTCTTCGGTGATGCTACCTGGACATCATCACATTTGCTAATTATTCATCTTTGAAGCAATGCATAATTGAAAGTAGCTCGCAAGTTCCTGTTGTTGCTTGACGATTGTACTCGGGCGGCCGATTAATTCAAAGGTGTGGTTTGTCAGAGGTTGAAGAATGGTCCCCCAAAACCATATTTTTCTCCCTTGGCGTGTGTTTTGGAAAATTCAACAGAAATTTCCACTCTGATTGGCAAGAGGTTGCAGTTCATCTTTGCTATTGACTGTTTGAAAGATAAGTGCAGTTGATGCTCAACTATGAATGCTTTGATTCCACTGGTTGGATTTATCGCATTAAATAGTGGGATTAACATTAAGCTATTTATTTTCTTAACATATAGAAACCTTCAATCTCTCAAAACCTAAATTTTGACGTTTTGATATGTTAAATATCCTCTTTTACTAATTTAGAGGACTCCATATAACTGGGCAACTTTTATGTTTTCCGAGTTTAATATAGCACTCAAATGGCAGATTTATCCAGACCTTATTTTGATTGTTAGATATTCAACCGACGACCAACTAGGATTGGCTTTGAATGACTTAAACACCGTCTCAGTCAGCTTCTAACAGCAATCCCTTCGTTCCATGCTGCTTTTGTGATTTTTGTCACAATTCTTGAGAGTTGATCTGCAAGGATATTTTTCTTTCCATCAATATGCTCAAGGATTATATTAACACCTGTACCTGTAAGAAAATCAATAAAGTTAATCCAGCGGACTCTAGAAGGTTTATTCTGTGATTGCTTGTTGTAGAAGCTAATAATAGCTTGGTAATCTGTTCTTAAAACTATTTCTTTTTGATCCAAATAATGAATCTTAAAAGAATTTAAAGTGTTTATGCATGCAGCAATTTCTGCGTCAATTGTTGCTTTTATGACGTCAAATTTTCCACTGGCATAGGCAAACACTTGTTCTTCAGTCCTTGGTCTTCCTTTATCCTTTTTCCACTTGGCAATTCCTCCCCATCCTTCCATACATCCATCAACTTCAAGTATAATGTATGCATCAGATGGCGGTAATTGTAGTTCAGGCAGGTTGTTGACCAGAACCTTGATTTTTCTGACTAATTCCCAGTCCATTGGGCTCATTCTTTTATCAGCATTTGGGGCCGTCTTGTTATATAATGGGCCAACTAATATTCCTAATTTTGGAATATAACTTCGGGCATAATTCAAAATTCCTAGCCATGATCTGAGACCCCTTTTCTCCTTCAACTGTTCTTCTGGGAATTCAGATAATTTCTTTATGATATGTGGCTGAAGTTTTATTTTTCTGTTTCCAATGGTTGCACCAAGGAATTCAACTTCAGATACACCCACTATCATTTTTTCTTTTGATAGGATTAATCCATATCGTTTACAGATATCAAAGAATATCTGTAGATGTCTTTGATGATCCTGTTCAGAGTTTGAAAATATTAAAATATCATCAATGTAAGCTGCTATGTACCTTTCATGACCTCTGAAACAATGATCCATTTGTCTTTGGAATATGGCTGGTGCATTTTTGAGTCCAAATGGCATAACAAGCCATTCATAAAGCCCATCAGGAACAATAAAGGCAGTCCATGGGATTGATTCTGGATCCATTGCAATTTGATGAAATCCACTTTTTAAGTCAAATTTACTGTAAATTTGACTATTTCCAATCTTCTTGATAATAGTGTTGATTCCAGGCAATGAATATTGATCCTTGTATGTGTTTTCATTTAGTTTCCTGTAGTCAAAGACCATTCTTTCCTTCCCATGCTTTGTTTCTCCTGTCTTTGGATCAATGGATGTTCCTGAGTACATCATCATAGCCATTGTACGATGTCTTGATTTTGAAGGCCTTATGACTCCTAGATCCAATAATATCTGTACATGTTTTCTGAATTGGGCTTCCATAGTTGGCGTTACATGCTTTAAGGGCTTATCCTGAATTGTTAAATCAGGATTTATAATTTCAATTTTGCATAGTATCCCATTTTTAGCCCAATGTTTTTGTGGATCTTTGCCAATGTATTCCAATTGTTCCATTTCTTTGAGACTTTCTAAAATTTCTTTGGAGTAACTTGATATACTCCTTCCTATATTGTAATATACCATGTCTCGTATGGTATAATATTCATCAGCTTCAATTTCTAGTTCAGGTATAGCTAGCATAGCTATCCTTGTTTCTGTACTTGTCGATACTTTTGACAAATTTTTGTAGAATGTAACTGTATTTCCTTCCAAACGTATACCTCCTTGTTGTGCACGAATGAAGTTACATCCCAGAACAAACTGAATACCGTCTTGTGTATTCATAGGGACACAGAAAGTAAATGGTATTCTGTATGAATTTTCTCCAATAATCATAATACCATTCTTCAATTTTGTCTCTGTTTTAAATATGGAATTTATTCCATATATCTCCATTGAATACTTGATTTTTTCTTTTGCCTTTTCTGGCACTGCATCCAACTTTACGCAGCATTTTGTTGCTCCTGTATCCAGTATTGTTCTCAACTGAAAATTTTCACAACTTGGTATTTGAAATTGTACATCAAAATTGTACAACTGATTATTAATTCATCCTTTTGCTAATCCAGGTTTCTCGTCTGTTATTGCATATATTTCTGCTTTAGTTTGTCCATTAAAGACAACTAAATCTTTTCCTTTATCTAGTGGGCTTGACATTCTTTCTGTTTCAGTTAAATTGTTATCTAACTGAATTTGTGGAATTGAATATGATTCAAATATTATTTGTGCAATAGCATCACCAATATCCACAAAGTATTCAGTAGGATTTGTATTTACCAGGATGACGTATATAGTTCCTCTGTAGTCTGTGTCAATGACTCCTGCAGCTACATCAATCCCTCTATTTGCAATAGCAGATTTTCCAGCAATTCTTCCATATATTCCTGGTTGATTTATCTCCATTTGTATTCCTGTAGAGATAGATTTTCGTTGAAATCCAGGAATTAATATACATTCCGTGCTGTATATATCAAATCCTGCTGCACCACTAGTTCTTCTGTCAGGAATTTTTGCATGTGATACTATTTTCTTGATTTTAACACAAAAGGTTGAAATAGGTACCACCACGCTCTGCTGACATTCTGATGACGTTTGTTTTCCTGTTCCTTGTTCATTGATAACAAGGATTCTATTTGAAGCTCTTAACTCTGTTTTGAGTCTCTGTTCATCATTTTCTTGTAACTGATCTAATTCCTGTTTGAGGAATGAGTCAGTAATTTTTTCTAGCCTTTGATTTTCAGTAATCAAGACTGTATTTTCTTTTAGAATTTGATCTACATAATTGCTTAATTCAGCAATTACGTTATCTCTATGTGAGAATAGTGGTACATAAGTGGAATATCTCTTTGTGACTTTGATTTGTAAATACAAATCAGCACAGAAAGGACAGACAGTCATGCGACACATAGGACAATGTATTCTCATGAATTCTGTCGTTTTGCTTTTGCAATAATTACAATTATCTTATTTACTTGATGCTATCTAGAAGGCCAATAATAGTGGATAAAAACGCAGAGCCTGTTGTGCATTACAGTACTACTTCAGTAAGATCATGACACCACCAGCAGGTAAGAATTAATTTGGATATAGTTAGGAGATCGGGCCTAAACTACCAGTCATGGCTTTTAGTTTAATGGTATCAGAGCCTACCTACTATCCTTCATAAATGAAGGCTTTAAGAGAGATGATGATAATATATGTATCCTTATCAAACATAAGTTAGATGATATAAAGGTTCAGATTGACTTTTCTTCTTCTTTTTTCACAGTGCAAAACAGCTCTTGTAAAGACTGTTTATGATTAAATTCATTCCCGAGAAAAGGTACCTCGTCTATAATTTGAAGACTTTCCACTTTTTAACGTTGTAGGATATATCCACCAAATAATAACTCATATCAAGACAACATACCTTCTTTCTTTCTGATTTAGAGGCATTATATTTTGTTTTTCGTTGGAGATTTTGCTGCATAACTTATCCACATGTCGGTCCTGAGCAAGAGCAGGAAGGGTCCTCGCTTAGAGCCCATATTTATTGAGAGCCTACTAATCACAAGCTATTTACAATATAAAATGGGCCTGAAAAGGATTGTTCTTTTTCAAATATTTTAAAGAAATTATTTAGATCGCAAATTTCAACCTCAATTTGGTTTTAAAAAAATAGTTTGGTTCGTCATCATACATGCAAAAACTTCTTTATGAGAAGTAAAACAATAGTGGAAGCAAACGTTAAAATAAAATTGGTCTAACTAAACGTTAGTATTCATTTTTTAAAAAACTGAAATTCGGTAAGAGAAAGCCTTGAATTCAAAATTTTTGCCTTAGCCTTGCCTCCATCAACATCATTTTGATCTAGGTAGGAAACACATCTCATTTATTCTTTGAAGTCTTTTTTATTTTCTTGCTTTAAATTTTAGATTTTCTCACTAGTTCCTTTGATTTGAAGATTGAGAAAAAATTTGCAATTTAATTATGAGTATAATAAAATTTAATCTCAGTTGAATTTTCTACTTTTGAATTGAAACTTAGATTACATTTTGACTATAATTTTATCTTTCTTTTATTTCTTATTTCAGTTACAGTTTATCCAAAAAAACTAAAATTTGTCAATTTGATTGTACATGCTATTTGTCTGCAATTTTAAGTATAATTTCAATTCAAATTGAAGTTTATTCGATAAACGTTCTCTCCTTCATTTCGCATATATCATACTTTGTAGTTTTTATACTTTATTTTCTTCTTCAATTGCAATTTATCTATAACACCCACATAACTCCAGGAGGATATGCAAATGCCATACAAAACAGTACCGAAACAATCTAAAACATGCTAAAGCATTTCCAAACATACATTGCATTTCAAAGGTTGGGTCATATTCAGAACATAGCATACACATGGTTCTTATCACATACAAGCCTTAAATCCAAATCCAATCTGAAATAACCATCAAACAAAGTACAAATTCTAATATGTCTCATTACATTAAATACAACTCAAAAACAAACTGAATATTTTCAAAACAAAACACAATCTCCCTGGCTACTGTGGTTGTCTTTATCACAATCTTTAAACCTTTTTATCAGAACTTACACCGAGGCAAAACTATCGTGCTAAGCATAAAGCTTAGTGGGGAAATAACTAAACAAGATATAAATTGGTGATTGTTTCTGACAGTCATCTAATATTCATATATACAGAATCAGATCACATCTCATGCAATCTTTAATTGTTCATACGAAAGCGCAATTCAAACAATATGTATCTCATCACAGAATATAATATATCAAAGCAGGATATATTGGCCTCACAGCCAAACTTACAAGTATCATAACATAATACCATAATATCATAACAGAACTTCAAAGTACCAGAACATAACTTGACTGTATCAAAACATTATCTGATTATATCATAACAGAACTTTAAAGTACTAGAACAGAACTTAACTGTATCAAAACAGTATCTAATTATATCAAAATAGAACTTTGTTATTTCAGAACAGAACTTGATTATATCATAACTGAGCATATAACAGAATACAAACTCAGTTAGCTTGCTAATCTGTTTTATAGAAATGGGTAATAGGACCAGAACAAATGATATTCATTTTTGGTATCTGAAACAGAAGACAAAGAAATGTTTAAAATCAGAAGACATCATAATGTATGGCACAGAAGACATCGAAGAGTCTAGTCACAAAAGAAACCTTAATGTCTGGTTACAGAAGTAGCTGCAGACCCTCCTAAGCATGCATATTTACCCACGACTAAGACTTGGCAGTTTTAAAACAAAACATTTCAAATTGCAAAATTACATGCAAAAGAAGTAGTGCATAATATATGTCTTCATTCCATTTTTCTCAAATTTAACATAATCTTTCATATCCAACTTAACATACCTCATGAACATAAACATTTGCAATAATATGCCAATAAATGCATTATGTATTTACACATTACATATAATTACACAAATTTTCAATTCACAAACAATCATATTCAATTCATATCACATAAATCCTTTGAAACATATTTGTGTTCATAAAGACACATTCATCCTTAAACACACCATACATTTCAACATTAGACACATTATTTACTAATCACACTCCTTAAAAAAATTACCTCAATTAACAATCCATAATTAAATTAACTTTTATTCAATTAATCTAACCTCAATTTAAGTTCATTTCACACCTTAAACAAATCAAATTGAGTCCCAATGTACCAAATAAAATGACCTAACCTTGTATAATTCAACAATTGCATAAAACTAAGTTTTTCACCTTCCTAACCATTTCCCACGACTATAGGAATGTGCCTTATAAATCCCATGATTGTGGGATGAGTGAATTGAACGTTCACTCACCCACAACCTTCAGTTTGTTTCTAAAACTTAACTTCTTCACTTCCATTCGACACATCTTCACCAAAAGTCCATCAATTTTACTTCAATTCTATCTTATCCATGCTTTAATACCTTATCAAATTCATATTCAAATCAATTCAAAAATCATTCATTAAACATCTCACAATCCATGATATTTTAAGTATCAACATCCAAAGCAAAAGCTCTCAAACAAGTATCGTGTTCTAGACCTCAACTAACCATTAATTCAATATATATTATATCAAATTCAAGCATCAAATAATTCATATTATAATATGCAATCAAGTTTAGCATTCCCTTGCCTTATTAACTTCAAATTTTAACTCCAAAGAACTAGTTATTACAGCTCTTCCAAGCAATCAACAAACATTTAAGAACAAGATGCAAATTTCAGCACTAACAAGACAATAACACAGAAAATATCAGGACCTACTTCTTAACGTAGTAACTTACAAAGATTCCAAGTAAAGATGATCTAAAATCAAGCAAAATTCTAGAAGTTGAGAGGGAGAAAGATGTTTCGGTGGAGAAAAGCAAAGTGTAGAGAGAAGGCTGCAGAAACTTCAAAGGTGTAGATGATTCATCACTTACCTAACTCTTTGAATGCAAGGTGTCTTGGTTTGCAATGACCATATGTCACACATGAAAATGTGATACTTGTCCTTCATCAAACCAACCTATTTGTCTTCATATATGGTAGTCAAATGTCACAATTCAATTAGGTCACTTGTCACTCATCCAACATTGTCAAATGTCAATGCATTAGCTATGTCAAATGTCACTAACTCGTAGGCATAATCATTCTAATTTTTCATGTACCAACTTGACTTGCTATTTGACAATTTTCCTAGTCCAAATATACATCTTAATGCCTCAATTATCTAATGGTATTAATTAATTCCAAATCCCTAAATATAATCTATTAGACCAAAATTTTAGACATATGAAATTCACATTCAAATCATAGCACAACTTTAACACTTATGACAAATGTACTTTCATGAACATGTAACATTTCAACTAGGGTATAATTTGGGGCCGAACATTGTCTCTCTTTCATTTACTAAGTTATAATTAGCATTTTTTTATTTACAAATTTGAGTGATTTTGTATGTATAACTTTAATTTTGTAAATTATTGATGAAATTTGGTTTTAATATTTATATAATGTGGATATTGTTGTTAGTCTCTATTCTATTTGATGAAAAGTGGATCATTGTTAATTTTTTATATTTCAAAATTACTTTAAAAATCAAAATTGAATTATGAGTATGATACCTTTTATTATAAAAGCTTACCGTTTATTTTTTATTTTTAATACAAGATATTAAATTTAGCTTTTTTTCTTTATTGCAAATATATAATATCATTGATATATTATATAAATTGTCGAGTTACTGTTATTCTGTTGTGCCTACCTACTTTTTTTTAGTTCTATATATATGCTTTTGTTTTTTTTCTAATCTAATTATGTTATAATTATTTTGTATATATTGCCTAAAAATCATTTGTCTAGAAGTGAAAAAGGAAAAAAGAAAAAAATACAAGTATAATAGTTGATATTCTAAAATTAAGTTATCGGTAAATTTGTTAAAAAAGAATGTCTCTTTCAGTGAAAATTATAAGAAACTATTTGCACATAATTTTGAACAACCTAATAAAAATTTAAGTAATAAGATTTATATTCATGAGAATGTTAGCAATTTGGACAAGTATAAACATATATCAAATGCATTCAATTTAGAAATTTTAAGAGTAAATGAGCAATGAATCTCTCAATTAAATGTTTTTAATTATAGAAATTGAAATAATTTTGATAATAAAATAAAGAATATTTTAATTGAGAAAAAGCTAATAATGGAATTTTGTATTTTCTCTAGACAATTATATTGTCAGAGCCTTTCTTTTTACTTTGTCCCTAACATATAAAACTTTAGGAACAGTCTTGTTCATGCATGACCATGCCAAACAAGTCTGTGTTCATTAGTAGAGGATTCCACGTCTTCCCCATCACCACAGATTAAATTATGAAAGATTAAACTTTTCGATGCATCCCAATATGTAATCAGAGAGACACGTTTTTGCCAATCGGATTATTGACATATTTAACAGAAGCATGACTAATAGCTTTGCACTTGGGAAACTACAAAGTACATTTAGTGTCTGTTTGGATAGATTTATATCAATAGAATTTTTAGCAGTAGAGCTTTTGTCAGTAGAATTTTTCTAAAAAGAGTTTTTCTAAGAAGTCAGTTAATTGTTTGGCTGTTATTTAAAAAAGAGTTTTTTTGAAAGAGCTTCATACAATAGACTGTCTGGCAACATAAAAATAAAAAGTATTGAATCCAAAAAGAGTGATGGAAAGGAAATGAGGGTTCATTGAAATAACCCTACGGGGTATTCCACTCACACTTATGACTTCGGATAGATAGTTGGCCTCTGGAGACGGGGCCCAACATTATAGGCAATGGGTACTTGTTCTTCACTATAACCCAATTCAGTTGCCTATAGTCAATACATAGTCTCAAAGTTCCATCTTTCTTCTTCACAAATAGGATTGGAGCTCCCCAAGGTGAAACACTAGGTCTAATGAATCCCTTTTTTAGCAACTCCTGTAATTAAGCTTTCAACTCCTTTAGTTTCACAAGTGCTATAGGAGGAATAGATATAGAAGCAACACCTAGAACTAAGTCAATTGTGAACTCTATTTCCCGATTTGGAGGCAAGTTAGGTAACTCAATGAGAAACACATCCAGGAATTTCTAACCATAGGAAGGTCCTGTATATTTTGCTCACCTCTAGTATCAATAATGTAGGTCAGTTAAGCCTCACATCCCTTTTGTATCAACCTTAAGGCACTCATAAATGAGTTCAGTTTGGTTGGAACTGCTTGGCTATTACCTTAAACATTACTTTTGGTTTATTAGGAGATTCCAAAATGACCTTCTTAGTACAACAATTCATGATGGCCCTGTAAGCAATGAGTCAATCCATTCCTAGAATAACATCTATCTCCTTTAACTGTAACACAATCAAATTTGCTTCCAACTCTGCCCGATTAATTCAATTCGAACATCTCTTGCAGACTTCTCCTATCACGATGGTATTATCTATTAGTGTACTCACCTCTAATCTACATCTCAATAACTCTTTATGATAATGCAACTTAGATGTCATATGCAGTGTGATAAAAGAATGCGTAGATTCAAGATCTAGCAATGCAAAAGCCTCAAATGTAAATGATAATAATACACCTGCAATGACAGCTGGAGAATCATGTGCCTCCTATCTTATCATAACATAAACTCTGGCTTAAGACTGAGATTAGTTGCT
>JANSVI020000147.1:263295-273341 GCA_025434765.2 Erythroxylum kapplerianum | reverse complement strand
CATGATTTGAGTGAACCATCGATGATGGTTTCTCACTGAGTTCGCAAACTCACCCAACATTGCAACTATTTTTCAGGGATTGAAGAGTATCCCGTTGGACAAACGGGAGTTCGATTACCGCTAGCGAGTCAGAGACTAGGGTCGGGATCAGTTTCAGGATTTTTGCGTCCTGTCTACTGTCCCCATCCCCGGGGACAGTAACCAAACACAAGGTTAGTGATTTCATTGAGTCATCACCATAGCTAAGAACACTCGTTCGAAGGCCATCACCGATCGACTTGAAGACATGATCTAAAAACTTACCCTTAACTAATCAATATTAATAACAAACCAAACAAACCTTAATGCCAAACTTGACAAACTTTTTGTCAAAATGGATACCATCGAAGCTTCACCATCTCCTCCAGTAGACACCTTTCCTGATTTACATTCGCTACCTCAATCCCCTTCACAACCCACAAGTGTTGGTGACATTGCTCCCACTCGTCATCAATTAAAACTTGAAATTCTTCATTTTGATGGCCACAACACCATGGGTTGGATATTTAAGATTCAACAAATTTTCGACTATTATAACACGCCAGTTGCTAATCACATCCGCATCGCATCCTTCTACATGGATGGCCCAGCTTTGGGTTGGTTTCAATGGATCTTTCGTAATGGATATATTATGTTATGGAAGAGCCTTTTGCAATCATTGGAGTTGTGATTTGCTCCTTCCTATTATGATGACCCTTGCGGTGCGCTTTTTAAATTGATGCAAAGTGGATTTGTCAATAATTATTTGACTGAGTTTAAAAATCTCACTAATCGCATTGTCGACTTACACCCATCATTCATTCTCAATTGTTTTATTTCGGGACTCACACAAGAAATTCGGCGTGAAGTTCAGGAATTACAACCATTATCCCTTACTCAAGCTGCAGCTTTAGCCAAACTTCAAGAGGATAAATTATCTAACACTAAACACGTCATTTCTTTTAATCCCATTTCCAAGCATATTTCGTCTCCTTACTTCCTATCTAATTCCTACTCCAACCCGTCCTCCAACATCATTAAAACACCCATCTCCTTTCCCTCTACACCCACAAAACCCGCCTTTAAGAAATTATCCCTTGACAAAATGTTAGCCCGTAGAGAAAAAGGCTTGTGCTATGATTACGATGAAAAATTTGGTCCCTAGCATAAATGTAAATCCTGATATATTTTGCTAATTGTTGATGATGATTCTTCAGATATTGCGATAATTGATATGGACTTCCCTATTGATCCCAATATGCTTTTACCCTCTTCCGATTCAATTGACCCTAACCCAGCTCAAATCGGCATCCATGCAATGGCTGACCACATGGCACCTGAAACCTTTTGTCTTGTGGGTTGAATAACTAACTATCTAGTCATGATTTTGATTATCACTAGCAGTACACACAACTTTATTCAGGAGCACATTGCCAAATATTTGAACTTACAAACCCAACCCATTCATCCTTTCAACGTCCTAGTGGGTAATTATTTTGAAACAAATTGCACTCAACTCTGTCCAATATTCTCACTCCACATTTAGTACAATTTTTTATGAACTTGTACGATCTATAAATAAGAGGAGCTGGAATTGTTTTGGTTGTACAATGGTTAAAAATAATTGGAACTTTCCTTATGGATTACTCCACTTTTGCCATGAGATTCCTACAAAATGATTAGTTAATTGAGCTTAAGGACACGAGATTCATAGTATCTGAGTTGGTAACAACTCAATAGATTAAACGATTGTTATAGACAACTGACCTGTCTGAATTATTCCACATCCAAATTTAACTTGACACTTCATTAAGTTCTTCACCACCTAGCTACTACCCTTCCCAAATTCAAAATCTTTTAAACCAATCTCACACCCTATTTCACTCACCTCAAACTCTTCCTCGCAGTCGCACCACTGATTATAGCATCCATTTACTACCTAATTCTATGCCAGTTAATATGCGTCCCTATTGATGTCCTTACTCTCAAAAGGGGGAAATTAAAGCATAGGTGGAACAAATGCTTAAATCTGGACCCATTCAACCTAGCAACATAATATATTCTTCATCAATTTTACTTATAAAAAAGGTGATAGTTGACGTTTTTGCATTGATTATAGAGCCCTCAATGCAGTGACTGTAAAGGATCGATTTCCCATACCTACTATTGATAAGTTGCTTGATGAATTCAATGGAGCTACATGGCTTGATCTATCGCAAGAATACCACTGGATCTTAACGTTAGAGGTTGATATTCATAAAACAACTTTTCACACACACCTTGGTTACTATGAATTCAAGGTGATGTCGTTCAGCTTGTGTAATGCTCTTTCAATATTCCAAGCCACTATAAATAGGTTTTTTCAACCATTTTTATGCCACTTTATTAGTGTCTTTTTCGATGACATTTTAGTTTATAGAAAATCATTTTTCAGATCATGTCTTTCATTTGGAGCAAGCTTTCAAAACCTTATTATAGGGATAATTTTATAAAAGCTCTCCAAGTGCTTCTTTGCCGAACGTATGGTAGAATATCTCGGGTATGTGGTTTTAGCCATAGCAGTACAGCTTGATGTTACAAAAATACATGTTATGACAGCTTATCTAGTCCCTACCACCCTCAAATCCTTAAGAGGCTTTCTCGGTCTTACTAAGTTTTACTGACATTTCATCCGAAATTATGCGCACTTGGCAACTTCATTAACATGGTTGCTCAAAAAAGATTAATTTCATTGGTCTCTTATCTCTCAAGAGGCTTTTGATAATCTGAAATAAGTCACGACCTCTACTCCAGTCTTGTCACTCCCTGATTTTTCTGAACCATTTATATTGTAGACAAATGTTTTAAGCTCTGGCATAGGTGCAATATTGTTATAGGACAAACATCTTATAGCATTTTTAGCAAAACAATTTTATCTAAAGTTAGCCTGCACTTCCACCTACATTCGAGAGCTTCATATGATAACTGTGATTGTCAAAATAGAAGCAATATTTGCTTGGACATCAACTTATTATTCTCATAGACCACTAGAGTTTGAAAGAGTTGATGACACAAATGTTACAAACCCTAGAGCAATAATCTTATTTAGTCAATCTTCTTGGCTTTGATTTTTAGATTTAGTACAAGAAAGGTAGCCATAATGTTGTTGCCAATGCATTATCGAGAATCTATGATCCTCATCACTATTTGATTTTGACCAATCCATATTACATTTTATTAGACTAATTACAAGTTGAAAATCAACTTCAATCTTCTACTAGAGATTTAGTTGAAGCTATTCAACAATAGCCACATTCCCACCCCAATTATACTTATAAGTATGACTTAATCTTGTACAATGGTCGTATATAGGTGAGCTCTTATAGTGCCTTTAAATAGCTCCTTTGAGCCTTGCTTCATGCATGAGATAGAGAGTGTAACATCCAAAAGTGAATAAAAATAGAGAGAGGACAAAGATGGTTGTATTGTCATCCTTGTTTGATTGGTTTAGGGATTGGTTATTAAGTGATTCTTAATTGTGATATCAACTTTGGTTTCAATCCTAAAACTTTGTTAGATAACATATTGCTGTGGGAAGTGAGAGATCAACTTTTTACATAAATCCTTATTAAGTTTAGTGGATTTATTTGTTTTTCTTATGATTTTTTTTCATCTACCCTGGTAGGTTTTCTAAATTAAAACTTGGTTTTTTTATTTCATCATTTAGTTTTCATCATATTTTTATGTTTGTTTGATTGTTTTGGAGATTGGTTTGAGTTGTTCTTAATTGTGATATCAACTTTGATTTCAATCTTGAAACCTTGTGAGACAATATATTGTTGTGGGAAGTGAGAGATCAACTTTTTATGTAAATCCTTATTAAGTTTAGTGCATTTATTTGTCTATCTCGTGATTTTTTTTCATCTACCCTAGAAGGTTTTCCACATAAAAACTTGGTGTTTTTATTTCATTGTTTAGTTTCTTCTCATATGTTCTACTTGTCTGATTGTTTTGGGAATCGGTTTGAGTGATTCTTAATTGCGATATCAACTTTAATTTCAATCCTGAAACTTTGTGAGACAATATATTGTTGTAGGAGTTGAAAGATAAACTTTTTATATAAATTCTTATTAAGCTTAGTAGATTTATTTGTTGGTTTGTCCCTTGATTTTTTCATTTACACTGGGAGGTGAGAGATCAACTTTTTATGTAAATCCTTGTTAAGTTTAGTGAATTTATTTGATGGTTTGTCCTGTGATTTTTCCATCACACTGGAAGATTTTTCTGCTGCTGCAATAAGGAGAGATTTTTATTATCATTAATCTTTGGTTAATTTTTTAGAAAGTTATATATTTGTCTCCCAACAGTAACTGATTATTGCAATTTGGTGATTAATTTATAATATTTTAGGACAAAAAATGTTAAAGTTGTAGAATTATTATGTTACTAGTATGGCCTTCATCCCAAATATAGCAGCACTTCATAGTTATTAATGTTGATTTATGACCTATAGCCAATCGTTTGGTTGTAGTTTAGTGACAAATTATTTAAAGGTATTCTTTATCTTGTACACGTTTAGATGTATATGATAAAATCCATGGAATAATTGTACATTGCAAATGAAATTATAATGAGATTATAATTATGAGATTCATATTGCATTTATGTATTATTCCTAAATATTCCTAGTCATTGTTCTGTTAAGATTGAACATTAATATAACGTAAAAAAAACTAGTATATGTTTTGTTTTTCCTTATGAAGAAAATAGTCGATCTCATAAGCTAAAATATAGAGATACTTAAACAAATATGTGGGTGATTACTAGAGAACAAGTTCACTGAACAGACCCGATATGAGAAATCTATTTAGAACATTACTTTTATGTCTATGAAATTTGCATTGTGATGATTGTATAATTGATCTTTTGATTTAGAGACGATTCCAAATGTTGATAACATCTAAAAGGGAAGATATTGATGTAGAGAAGTGGAAAATACGTAGAAATCATCAAAAAATCTAATAGATTACAACATCAACTTCAAACTTGTAAGAACATTATATATAAGAGAAAGGGAGATTTAGAATTATTAACTCTTTGTTTTTTATCCCTTTTCTTCTTGTTTATGTTTAATGTTGTTTCCTATTATATGTAACTAAACATCTTTAGTGTCTAGGTGAAAAGAACCCTAATATGTGCTGTAACATGTTTTGAATCTTTTATTAAATGAAAATGTTTTGATTAATCTATTGTGATTCAATTATATGTTTAATATAAGTTCAAATAAATCCAAAATATTAGTACATTATATTATTTCATAACATAGAGATTGGAAAAAAATCCTACAAACTTAGAGATAGGTCGACATAAATTAGTTGTTAGTAGTCTCAATTGATTTATTAGCATATAATAGAAATTTGCATGATTCAATACATAACAAAATGTTAATTATTTAAGGTTTTAGGGGGGTTCATAATCTAGACACTAATTCTTGATATTGATTTTTTCTAGTGACTTCTTTCATCTTTGCGTTCAATATTGCTTCATACTTATTTTAGTTGTTTAACTTTTAATTTTCTTTATTAAAATCCAAAATCAATCTTTAGGCTAGATAATAGGAGAAAAATAATTGCTAGTAATCACTATCTTTGTGGGATCAACTCGTATTTATCGGTACTAGCTACTACTATTTCGTGTACTTGCGGTAAAATTAATATTGATATAGAATTAAACCAAGAATACTGTAATGTAGATTTTCTACATATTCGTTAATGAATACATTAACAAGGATCTTGGCTTCATGTTCTAATACAGATATGAGGAACTCAAAATGTCACAAGTTGCTTTTGTTGATGAATTATTAATGCAATATGGAGTAGATAAGAAGTCAATTGAAATCTTGAAAAAAATCCTTGAACTCCTTTAAAAAGATTTCAAGAATGGAGTATAACCTTGGAAAAAGGTCGATGTACCTCTCCTATAATATAGAATCTCAAATTATTGGAATTGGAAGATTGAAGCTGGAATCACTCCCTTCCAAGTTTCAATGTCCCTGTATCAATCATGAAAATTACCTTCAAGGAATACAAGCCTCTTATCAATTCAATAGAAAGAAGAATCAATACATGGTGAAACAAATGACTCTTTCGCATCTCGTAACCTGTAACTCAAAAAGCTCAAGTAACCCTCCGGTAAACACTTTCCCATGAAGTCCGTCACCGGCATTCACGCCAACCCAACAAACTTATTCCCTGAAGAACCCTTGCCGTAGATTTCAAATGTTACGAAACGCTTGTGGATGGGCATGTCCATTACCAGTTTCTCGTTTCAAAATGGATAGCTACCACCTTCAGTGTCAATCTTTGTTGCTAGAGAGTTGAGAGGACCGGTCCTGACGATGAAATAAGTGTTGTTCTTTACTTCTCTTCGGTTAATCCTCAAGTCTTCACAGGATATCACAGTAATTTCGAGTCTGTGGTACGTACTTTGCATTGTGACAGCCCTAAAGGTGTTGGGTGCCAAAAGCTCATGTATGGTGAGAGGAACTTGAGGGGAAAGGAGGAAGAAGAAACTGAGGTTGTTTCTTATAGAGGCACTGCTTTACAAGAAGGTGTTGGGAAGTGTAAGAAGAAATGGAGTTTGCTTAAATTGGAATTCCCGTGGAACTAAGGAATCATGAGAATTGACTCTTGACCGGACCAAAAATTGCTATAATCTCAATGGATGCATTTGCTTGGAAATTCATGGTGATTAAATATATTTGGAATAATCATAAAGATGGAAAATAGAAAGAAATGAGATATCATATAAGTCAACATATCGCATTGTCACGAGTGAAATCAACGAAACGATATTATTTTAATATCGACCTAAATCTGATCAAATTTTAAGATGAATTCAATCGTAAATTAAATGAGTCAGATGAACTGTATCAAAAATAACTTTATCAATTCGTCAAAAAAAACTTTATCAATTCAATCTCATCCGACTTAATTTGTTATTCTTATATATAGTAATTTATAAATTATAAAAAAATTATTTGATGGAATTAATAATAAATTGAATTTTTATTTATAATAATTAATGTAACATTGTTCTTATCTAAAATTATTTGTACTTTGAAACATTGAGATAATTTAGAATATATGAATCTATTAATGGAGATTAATAATTATCTTAACAATCCCTATCCCTATTCCCAACGTAGGCTTGGTAATGGCTAGTTTAGGCTCGTACCTAGGGAGACTCCTAATCAAAGCCCACACTTGATCGAGCTTAAGTGACCTGAAATCTGGTTAAGTCCGAGTCAAATTTGATTAATTTTTAACTAAAATTTGAAACCGTACTTGTTTTATTTAAAATTTTGAGCTTTGAGTTTCCAATCAAGCCAAACAATATAAACTTGAGCAAGGGTCAAGCTCGACTCATCTTTTAGTTTAAATTCTAAAAATGATATTGTTTTATTTGAAAATTTTTAAGCTTCAAACTTCATGTCAAGTTAGACAGTATAAACCTGAATTTAGAAAAAAAATTTAAAAAATATAAATCCAACTTAAAATCTAGTCAATTACGATCGAACCTATTAATTTCAGACCAAACTAAGCTGGTTCCGATAAAAATTGTCATTGCTACCCCAGCCCCAACTAGGGTTTTCATCATTCAAAACCTTAAGCTACAAGACATTCCTATGGTCGCATCCCTCTAAACATTTGTATAAATTTATATTTTATTAAAAGCAGTTGATTATTACATATACTTTTATAATTCTCAAAGTGAGCGTCTGAGATTTACCTTTACTTAAAAGTAACAATTATATTATTTAAAAAATCATATGAAAATGTGACTTCATAACTTTGTATTAATATTAAAAAATGACTATGAATTGACTTGAATTTAATATTATTTAAAAATTATATAAATTGTTGTATATATATATATATATATATTTTTTTTTTAATATAGAAGTCCTTTCACATTATGTACCTATACACCACACCCGCGAACACACTCCTCTTACATTTCACATTCAGAAAACTCTATTACCAACATGTAGTATTAAAATTTTATGACTTAATTAAATTTCGGGTCAAATTCAGATTTTAAAGATTGATTCAATATGCTTGAATTGGTTTAAATAAAATATTAAAGTGACATCGTTTTAATATAAAATTTGATCGTCAATACTATTTGGATAATGTATTAGTCGAAAAGTCGAATTTGAATTCTAATATTATAAAAATCAAATTAATATATGATACCCACTTGCATCAACTTATAGTTTTCCAATTACGTCAAGTGGATGATGATATACACAGAAAAACAGAAAACAGGCTACTTGTCTCTAATGGAAAGGTAATACCTTTCTTTCTAAGAAATGAATGGAGAATGAGTCTATCCAGAGCTGGCTATCTTATCAATCTTTCTAAAGTTACTTCTTTAGTCAAAAACCATCAAATTACGTATAAGAAAATATTGAAAAGGAAATGAACTATAAATTTTCAAGGTTCATGCTTATCCAAAAATGTCAATAATCTTTCGTGGCTGGATAAAGGGGATTCTTCTAAGAGCCTCCAGGGATAGTGTTTAGGTCCGGGTCTATTCCGATCTGACTTGAGATTAATAAGTTAGACTTGAATTGATCATACCTCATGTTCAAATTTTTCAAAAAATGGGTCTCATATAAGCCTAAACTTCTAATTATCTAGGTCCGCCCTAGCCTGAGACCCGATATTTAACCAAACAAAAAGCTTCATTTTTTATTTTCAAATTGAAAAATCAATAAATCAGTAGTCTCAAGCTTAGTTGAGCTCAACTGCTATGGGCTTGAGCAAAAGCTATCAATTCAAGCTTGGGTCTAAGTAAGCATGACCCAAATTTGCTTATTGTCATCCCTATCTCCAAATAAGTAGGATGGTATAAATTTTTGCATAGGTGAGGGCCTAATTTTTGCACAAGTCCTAGCCCCAGTTTATTTTT
Source organism: Erythroxylum kapplerianum (assembly GCA_025434765.2). Lineage (NCBI taxonomy): Eukaryota > Viridiplantae > Streptophyta > Magnoliopsida > Malpighiales > Erythroxylaceae > Erythroxylum > Erythroxylum kapplerianum. The sequence goes on along the minus strand of JANSVI020000147.1, from coordinate 264,368 downwards.
TAATTAAAAATAGAAAAATATATTATATTATTCAAAATTACGTAATTTTCTTATAACTATTAAACTTTGGCCAGGACAATCTAAGTTCAAACTTGACATAAATCTAAGAAATTTTACAGAAAAAGCCTAAATTCAGCAAAAAAACTCAATCAAACCAAACTAGCTCCATCAACTTTAGGTCAATCTAAGCAAGGGTAGCTTTTTTGCCATCTCTCCAATAGGTACTAGTTTTTGAGTTCACTTTGTGGTAGATGTAAGAATTATGTGTAGAATCCATCTTCAACCACATAGTGAATCTATTTCTTATATTTGAACAAGTGAATTGGTTAAGTGAATTTTGCCATTGAATCTATTTCTTTAGGTCCATATTCAATGAGCAAAACAATAGCTCTTGGTAGGGAATTTGATGAACTATATTACGTCGAATCCTGCAAACTTACAAATAGTGAAACTTTTAATCTTGATTTTGCTGCTTTAAATAATTGTAGCATAGTTTGTAATGTTTCTACTGATTTGTTGCATTATAGATTAGGTCACATTCCCTTTGCCTTAATGAAATATGTTGATATTCTTAAATCTTGTAAACACAACTCTAATTCAATTTGTTACATTTTTCCTAAGGCAAAGTTTCGTAGACAATCCTTTCTTTTTAGTTCTTTTAGGGTTGACTGTATTTTTGAACTCATACATGTAGATATTTGGGTTCCATATCATCAGGCTACATATGATGGCTATAAATACTTCCTTACTATTGCTGATGATCATTCTCGTACTAAATGGATTCATTTGTTATCATATAAAGCAATGTTTTCCCTATCTTTAAAGTGTTTGTTGCTTACATTGAAACACAATTTCATGCTACTGTTAAGATTGTTAGATCAGACAATGGTCTTGAGTTTTGTAACAATCAAGCACAACCATTTTATACCATTAAGATTATTATTCACCAAACTTTCTATCGAGATACTCCACAATAAAATGAGAGATTTGAAAGAAAATATAAACATCTTTTTGACGCAGGTTGATCCGTCTTCTTTCAAGCCAACCTTTCAATCCAATTATGGGCTGAATGC
>JANSVI020000144.1:430491-440754 GCA_025434765.2 Erythroxylum kapplerianum | reverse complement strand
TGTTGACATCTTCGAGCCATTCTGAGCTGCTCTGCTGGAGACTGTCCATTGTATCATTGACGAAACCAAGCTTCTCAGTACGTTCTGTCACCTGACGCTGCATGTATGCCCAATATGTCTCATCCTGCGCTGCAGTTCCTGCAGTTCCTGCATAGGTACTTGAGCTAGCAGCTCCGGCATTCGCTCGACCTTGAGCTTTTGCCGTGACAAAGCCAAAACGTTGGTCGCGGCATATTTGACCTGAAGGGTGCATTGGCATTTCCTTAGACCTTCACTATGACAAATTAGAAATGTTGTCTTAGTTTCGCCATGGTGAACTTATACTTTGCTGTAGTGAACCCGCCATGGTTGACGGTGAAGTTTTCATTTTAAATCCAATGATTTCAACTATGTCTACATTTTATGACTCTGGAGTTGGGCTCTAGAAACAAGGTCCAACACATCAAATGCAATAATAATCTGAACAAAATATCTATAATTATCCTTCTTAATTATAGGAACTTGAGGATTAGTTGGTAAGTAGAGATCATATATTGACTAATACTAAAATAGTCGCTATCTATGCTAACCTTTACGATCATAAGCATATAGATGAGTTTGAGTCTATTTACAACTCTCTCTCTTGCCTTTATCAAGTATCTTTTCCTAGCTTTGATAATATGATCAAACAATTAATCACAAAATAGTCCCAACTTAATACCCTTTACATAGACAAAGTTCTACACCATTCAATAATATTGTTCTTGTCACTTAAACTACAACATCCTACTACCATAGTGTATATACCTGAACATCCGAAGGACATTCAAGTATATATCCTATGATAATGGTATGTTAGAGAGAAAACATATCTAATCTTCACATGGCATCAACTAACATAATTAAAATCACCAAATTTAAAACCATTCCTTGCATTAATTAGAACTCTTCTTATGTCAGCTGACAGACCTCTGAGCCATAACTAGTCCAAAATGTTCCTCTAATCTAGATTAAGAAACTAGATCTCCTGTTTTGTACTTGAAAAGCTACGTTGCAATTTTTATGAGTTTTGCGAACTCAATGAGTAAACTTTCATTGATGATTTCACCTAGGTTATATACATAAATCACATATTTCACAAATATTCATTCAGATCATGTATATTCCAAATACTCAGATTAACATGGCATGTCATATAATCATTGTGAATTAGATCAGATATTTACAAATACAAATGCATATGAGACCTCAAATTTGTTATTATTGTTGTGATCGAGTGCCTTTCATATACATATACAGATACTGGCCCATTAGGCTCAGTCAAAATAGAATCATGGAGCATAGCTCTATGTGTAGAAACAAAAATTATAGAGCAAAGCTCTACGTGCAAGTGCATTCATACTAGCTACTCTGATCACAACGCCTTTATCTGAGTATACATTAAATGAAATTTATCAAATACAGAATAAGTCATATATAGCATACATTCGTAATGCACAATCAAAATCTCATAGTCATCAGACCTAAGTCCAGCATTCAATTTTCGTTGAGAATACAAATATTATTAAGAAATCATCAGACATAAGTCCGACATTCAACTTTCGTTGACTACACAAATATCTTTTAGAAATTAGATACAAATAAAACACTTCCAATACATTCCCAAATATTAACTCCTCGGACCTTAAATCAGGAATCATAATCAAATCACAATAGTTAATAATTGGAAGTCAAACAAATTCAATTAATCGTAGGAAAATCATATAGGATGACTCATAATATGCTCCGATATGCTATTGCTTGGATGGTCCGGCAATGTCTGACTATCGTCCAATGTGTTCCTCTATAAGATATACAACACATTGACATATATTACACTTTTGCAAAAATTAATAAATATTTCCTTATACACATTTATGTGTATCGAAACTATGCACAATGCATGTTCAATGACAATCTCATGTATCTTATTGTAATTCTTATCGCCTTATCATTCATATATCAAAGCCCTTATAAACAATTTACATTTCAAAAACCAAGTCACAGGCGTGAAATTATCATGCACGCCCATGCATAGCAACCAAAGAAACTCACAGCCATGCAACATAAACTCACAGTTGTGCAATCCAACAAAATTAGTCACGGGTGTGAGATCTTAACTTACGCCCATGCATATCCAAATTAAAACAATACACGGGCATGAGATCTTAACTCACGCCCTTGCATACCAAATGACAACTTCAAATTTTCTAACAACATGCTTTTAGGTTAACTTGCATCATCATTCTGATAAGGTAAATGACAGAATCAAACAACACTTTCTTCTAGAAACTTGTTCTTCAATGGCTTAAGTTTCTAATGACACCAAGATCATACAATTTGGTTCAAAAATATGAAATTTATACTCCAATTATTTTAGACTGTTCATAAACTCAAACTGCATTCTGTGATCAAATTCAAGTCAGATTTTGAATTTCTTAGAGACAAAATTAAAATTCGATCTCTTTAGACAATTTGTAGCCCTAAAGCTCTAGTTTATATCAAATCAGTAATCATTCTAATTCATATTATTCCAACATATTCTCTCACTTTCATTCAATCAATCTATTTTAAATAAATTCAAAAAGTTACCAATTTTTATAGGAGAGGTAAAACAATATGTTAGGAATCCATTGGTTTAAGTCTCATGTCATTTGGATATCGGGAGCAAAAGTTATAACAAAAATATCATAGGATGTTCAACTTTTAGAAAAATAATTAAAAGTCACGATCATGCAGATCTCCCGGAGATGCACAATCGCGAGATCACCCAAATGTCTACGATGTCACGATCATGCTTCCTCGTGTTGAACAGCTTCTTCTTCCATTTTTCATGTGTTTTCTAACTTAATCACTCCTAAATTGTCTCTTTTACACTTCTATAGCCAATACAAACTCTAAACAAAATCAAATTCAAGTTTACCATCCAAATATCAAAATTCCAAAACTTCCTCTCTCTATTGTAAATTTTCAAATCTTTAATATCACTTCAATCTTCTTCAACAATTACACTTAAGACACTTAACCCATTTCTATTAACTTCATTTCAACTCAACAACTCACAACAATTCAAAAACCCATAATTCACACATAAACATAAAAATCTGATTCTTACACTTGCAAATTCCAGTTTTTGTATTTTGTTTCACTTTCTACATTCATCTAATACCTTTTCCTCATTTTTTTATTCTCATTCGTTTCATCATAAATTTATCATTTAAGCAACTCTATTTCACAACCTCATGAAAACTTCATTTCATATCATCTAACTCATGTAAATTCATATAAAACCATCTCTAAAAATACTTCACAATTTCACGCATGAACAGTGAAATCATCATATTCGGATTTCTCTAAACCAAAGCAGAGTATATATATTTTTACATCAACTTTCCAGCACTTTTGCATACCCAAAACAGATCCTATTTCATATCCCTACTTCATAAATCATTCATCTGATTAACTGCACTTTCAAATTCTCAAAACAAATTCAACTCAGATGTGTTTAGCACTTCTAGATACAATTGTTGTTGTCCTAATTTAGTAACTAATTCAATTCCTCATTTAGCTTATTCATACTCCAAAACTCCATTACTAAACTTCTCATGCATGTATTCATTTATACAGTAAAACATCATCAAAATTACTTACAAAACTCAGTAAAGCTAAAGACATAACTAACTTGATATTTTAGCAAAAACCCAACAATGAGATTGAAGAAAAGGTTTCGGTTAGTGGAGGGAAAAGCAAAGATTAACGAAACAGACCAATCTCTGGACTACTAAGTTTGCATCAAGTATCAGATGTTTCAGTGATTAATGAATTAAAAGGATTATAGTGTTGATGTATATGACAAAAATCAAAACCAAATGAGGAACAATAAAAGCTGTAGGAAAATATTTCATATAAAACACGTAACTATGTGTCCTTGTGCATGTAATACTTATGTCTATGCTATACTGCCACATGTCATGCTATGATTGGTCCATATTTCTTTATTTTTCCCTAGTCCAAAATCCTCCTAAATTTAAAAAATTTCCTAAAATTCACCAATAATTTTGAAATAATCATACAACACTTGAAATAAATTTGCACCACAAATAATTTACAATTCACATCTTAATTGCATTTATAACTCAATTGTACCGAAAAAATATCGATGAATGCATGTACAATCATATTCATGTGCAATAATCAAAATTCTCATGTATGTGCAAAAATGTGCAAAGCATGATATGCATTTTCTAGTTTCTCATTAATTTCTCATAATTCACTATCCTCGCCTTAACATGGGTAACAAGATGTTACAAAACTAAACTTTAGTAGGATTCTTCCTAGGAATGTGACCTCTGTTACCTCTTTTCAATAGCTAGATATAAAAAGTGGGGAGGGTAAAGGTCTGCAAAAAGTGTTGATGTCAGAAGAGAACCATATCGTATTCAAGTTCTCATCAAAAGTTTTGGTGAAGCTAGGTTTATGATATGTTTATAAGCTAGCAATCTTCTTGCAGGTTTGGACGTCAAGTATCAATATGGAAATGATTAAGGATGAGAACATAATAGTCTAGGGTAATATTCATAATGTCTCATAACGTACTGGTCAAATAAAGGATTCAGTTTATTGGCTAGCTATGCTGGAAAAGCCATATGTATAGATGATGCAACATATATGAGGAGGGTAGGGTATGCAAGGTTGTGCATTAGCATGAATTTAGAGAAAACCTCCTAGATTTAGTTCCCTTAATGAGATTAGCATGAATTTAGAGAAAACCTCCTAGATTTACTAGATTTGGTTCTAGTATCATACCAAAGAAAACCATCATTAAAACAACAATAAAAACAGTGAAATGGAGACTCTAAATGGAGGTGCACAGAAAAAGGAAAATGGTGAACTGCAAAGTAAGGAAGCTAATATAGAAATGGGGGCAGATAATGACATAAATGATAAGGAGTCTTAGAGGTTAAACATACTAGACAAAGAAGCAATAATAGCTGGAGAGTAATCCCTAGTGGTGGAACAAAGCTCAATAGATATTGTATCAGAGTAACCAATTATAATGATGAAAGATTTTGGTAAGAAGACCCTGATAAATAATTCAATAGATTAAGAATGGATGAGTCCAAAGTGTATGCAAGAAAAAAATCAGGAAGAAAAAATAAAGATAAGGGTCCAAAAGCCAAAAATCAAACTTGATATCGATTATCTCACAAAATATTAGGGAAATTAATTGCCCCAATAAATAGTTAGCTCTTAGGAATTTCATTTGTTATACCAAACCATCTACATTAGGTTCATTGGAAATAAAAGTTAGTTAAGAGAATATCTCTAAACTAAAGATTTTAGGGATACATTATAATATTTTCTCTAATCATCAACATCATCACTGTGGATGCATTGTACTAGTTTGTAACTTAAGTAAGGCCAAGGTGAATGTGTTAGATTCAAGTGACCAAATGTTGCTTGCTTCCCTTAAGGCAACTGTAAGAAAAGTATCACTTTTGTATGGTTCAAATTTCACTTTTTAGATTTTAGGAAAATATCACATACATTCAATCAACAATTCAAGGTCCATAGTTATTAATTAGGGATTTAAATAGTATATTACATAAAGATGAAGCTGAAGGAAATATTGGATTAAGGAACTTTACAAATGATTTCAGAAGAGTAAACAACATATAAGTTTAATTAATTTAAAGATGGATCACTTTTTTTCTCTTAGAGTAACAAATAATCATCTAGATGGCACTTAGGGGAGAAATTAGATAGATCTTTAATAAATGGAGAGTAGTTAGATGAGTTTCTAAAAAGTCTAGCTATCTTTGAGAATCTGTTGAATTTTTCACTAATAATTATTTTAAAAAATAGATACCAACTGGACAAGAAAGAGGCCATTCAATTTTAACAACTTTTTATTTAAGGAAGGGGGATTTTAAGAAACATTCATGAAAAGATTTGATCAAGAGATCTAATGCATAAAGTGTAAATCTATATTAAAGTGCTAACGTTAGTAAAACAGGAGTGAAGGCTCTTAATGAAAAAAAGGAAATATGCACAATAAATAATAATTTGGAAGCTAAAAGGAAAATAAACCAGGTGTAGAAATCCTTATATCAACAACATAGAGACCCTATGAGTAAAGAGGATGAAAGAGTAGTAATATTAGAATATACAATGGTAATCTCAATTCATAATTCCTTATTAAGACAAAGGTTTTTCTTTACAATGGCTAAAAGAAAGGGAAAGAAATACTAAATTCCTTCACAACTCCATTAATGTAAGGGCTAACATGAATATAATTAGTTGTTCAATAAAAGAAAATGGAGAGATTATTTCCTTACATAAAGAGATTAAAGTCGAAGTTTTTAGTTTCTTTATATACTCTCATGGCACCTTAACTAGAAGCAATTCCTCAGTTCTTTTACTTAGCTTCTTCATTAATATTCAAATCAGTGAAGAGAAGAAAGAGTTTATTTGAAGATCTTTCACTACTCAAGATATATCAAAGGATATTTTTTATTTAAACCCAACTAAAGTTCCTAGTCTTGATGGTATGAATGGATTCTTCTACTAGAAAGCAAGGCTATGGATCAAGAACCTATTAATAAATGCAGCATTAGATTTTTTTTAGAAAGATAAGATACTAAAAATGATAAATAAGTCCTCCATATGTTTGATTCTAAATTCTTTTAACTCTAGTTTCTTATGAGAGTATAAGCCAATATCAAAATATAACTTCTAATACAAAATCATCTCAAAGCTGATGAATTCTAGGTTGAGGAAGGTGTTAAATCAAGTGATAAGTGATTCACAATGAGCATTTATAAAGGGAAGACAAATTAGGGGCAATGTAATGATAGCACAATAATTTTTTAAAGGCTATATAAAAAATTAAATATTATCTTATAAAGGCTTGCTTCAACAAAGCTTATGATATATTAAGCAGGGATTTTATAATACAGGTGTTATAATTGTTTGGATTCCTAGAGAAGTTCAAAAGATGAATCAAAAGGAAGGTATAGCATCAACTTCTTTAGTGTGTTAGTGTATAGAAATCCAACCAACCTTTTTAAAGGGGAGAGGGTAAAAGGCTAAGATAAGGGGATCCAATATACTCTTATCTGTTTATATTTTGTATGGAAGTTTTAATTAGATTGGTGAGGCATAATATTTCAATAGATCCCAACTTCTGCTATCATAGCAAATGCAAGGAGGTTGAATTGTTTAGCCTCTACTTTGTAATTATTTGCTACTTTATTCTCTAAGGCTCATGATAATTCAATTTATACTCTAATGACATCCTTTAACTTGCTTATAGATTTTTTATGTTTTAAGGTGAATTATAACAAGAATCAATTGATAGTATCCTTGAGTGCATTACACTTAGTAGGGTGGTTATTAAGGGTATATGGGTTGCAACTTAAATATCCACTTCCTTTGTCCACAAAGAGGCTGCAATATAGGGATCGTCTTCATCTAGTAAATATAATGCAAAAGAGGTTAAGCAATTGGTGCAATAAAGATTTTTCCTATGCTAGTAAACTAGTGTCAATTAATTTTGTGATGACTTCGCGCTACGTGTATTGGTCAGCTTACGTCTTTCTATCGAAAGACTTAATCATGTCCTTGAAAATACTGATACAAACTTCATGTGGGTGGAAGAAGGATCGACAAAGTGAGTGTAAAAGTTAGCAGCAAGGAATTTAACAAGCCTATGGAAGAGGGAGCAGTGTCAATTCGATCAGTTTAAACAACAACGTGCTTATAGCTAAAAGATTGTCACAGTAGAGAACACAGATGCTTTGTGGATAAGGTAATTGCATGTTAATATTTAAAGGGTTGGAGCATCTGGCAGATTCAATCTAGTCCAACCTTCTCTAGCTTTATGGCTTAGCTGCTAAAGGTACGAGGAAACTTGTCAAGTCACATAAAATGCTTAATAAAGAATAGACACAAAGCTTCACTATTTTATAACTATTAAAGTAGTGGGTATCCTTTATTTCAATCAAGTCTACGAATTTACATGCAGAACTCCTGACGAGATAATATTAATGTGAAGGAGTGGATTAAAAGGATTATTTGTAAACTCTACCATGCATTTCATACAAAACATAACTTATAAAATACATGCAGAGATCAACATATATATCACCGTAATATATATATGTAAAACAGTAGCGGAAGCTTAAACATAAACTAATATACCTCCAGCCATTGCCTCTCCTTAGATCTGAACGTGATCTGTACAGGTTGGAGCTTTTCTATCCTCTTCCTTAAGCAACAGAGATGGTGCAGAATATGCTTGGCGAGGATAGGGAAGGACCAACTATATAATCCCACTGCATACCTGTCTCTGGCCATCATCGAGACTAAAGGTTGGGTAAATGGGCAACAGCATGTAGTGGTAGGGTTAAGGTATAAATGGACCATACTTAATAATGGCAGATACCATACTCAATAATGGCAGTAAACTTACAAATCTAACATCAACATAGACCTTATGGCAATTGATCATCAAAAGGTAGACAATTGATCATCAAATTGATGTAGAACTAGATTTCATTCTCCTCAACGAAACTAAATAAAATGCCAAAAACAATTAGTTGAACTGTTCGACGCAGGATACATCTATCCTTGTAAAGCTCTTTATGATAACTTGGTACTTTTCTAAAAGAAGGTTGATCGAAAATTAAATAGTATGAAAATGACTATCGAAAACAAATATCATATTCTATCAAAGTAGGATTTGATGGAAAGGTTGAGCAAGGTATTAATCTTTATGAAAGTTAGATTATGAATCAAGATATTGGTAGGGGAAGATGATGGGTTGAAAAACATTTGCGTTTAAAATATGTAAGTTTTGATTGTATGGTTTGGCTTGACCAGCTCTCACGCTACATTTTGTAATTTGATGAATGTTATCAGGCATGAGTTAAATGTTTTATGATGAGCTATCTTGATGATATTATTGTATACAGGAATTCGATAAACGAAAAATTTCCATTTTACAACAGGTGTTGTAATTTGTGCAAGAATTAGTACGGAGAAATGTAAGTTTGATAGGAAGAAAATAAAATTTAACAGAAAAGTCAAAGTATGAATAGATCTTTAGAAGGTACAAGGAAGGATAGTAATTGGGCTTAAGTCCAACCCTATCCAACTTGAACTCAACAGACAATGCCCAATTTAATCATTATTATTCGTCATATGTAGGACATGACTCAAAGGGGTGCTGCAGAGCATATCATATTTTCAAGTTTTTTCTCTCTAATCAGCCACTAAAACATTGATTGTACGATGCAGAAAGAAGAGGATGGACAAAAATCTTCAGAGGAAGCGCACACCGGTTCATTAGTAGACAAGTCTCTTCGGTTTTGACTTTCCAAAGTTAGTATAGGAGAATTTGGCCTCGCAATTAAGCCATAAATCCCTACTCGTATAAGGCTAAAATAATACTTTTCCAGTAACATGAGAAAACTAGTTAAGAAGTGCAACATAGGCACATAATAGCCCTGAATTCGTTTTCAATAATCCAAAAAATGGAAGGATGTACGTTATGCATACAAAGAAATGACTGTAGCAATTGCACCCAAACTTCAAATCTCACCGTGAGGCATTTTCCATTTCTTGAGCAAAGACATGGTTGGCTTAGGCTAGTTGAATCAGAATCTTGGAATGCAGAAAATGACTGGGATTTAGTTTGAACGTTCTATCAAGTAATATGTATTATGTAGAAGACAATCTGCTCACTTTTGATGATTTCCTTGTAAAGTTCTTTGATGGAACTGTTGGAAAATCCCTTAGGTTGTAGATTCTTACAAAATGAATTGTCAAATTAATCAGATCTTAGGTAAATTTGATTACGATATTTAGCACTTCATTTTAGGAATAAGTTTAGAGAAATTATTGTGATCTTTAGCAAATATCTAAGGGTATGTTTGGGAGTTTAGGATGGAATGGAATGGAATGGCAATTAATGGAACGGAATGGAATAGAGTGGAATGGAATGGAATGAAATGGGCCACTCTATTGTTTGGAAGTTTAAATAAAATAAGAGAGGGACTTCTTTGACCATTGTTTAGAAGTGATACTAAAAATGAATGAAATGGAATTACTTGTATTTTTTTTCAAAATTACCCTTGTAATAAAATATGCATAGTTGCCATAAAATTATTTTAATAACATATTTTAAATTTAAATTTTTGACGTAATGGTTGGAAAATGAAGCTCGTGTCTCACAAATACATG
>JANSVI020000144.1:64258-75115 GCA_025434765.2 Erythroxylum kapplerianum | reverse complement strand
AGGGCGAGCGTCCAGCTCGCCCTTGCGAGTGTGATGGCTCGCGAGGGCGAGCCTGCGTGCCCTCGCAAGCATCCAGTGCGACGTCGTTGTGCCATTTTGTTTCCTTTTCTTTTCCAATCCTACCATTTCCGATCTTTTGCTTATAACTTTTCCGGCCAACATCCGATTGACTTGATTTTTAAAGCGTTGGATTCCTATGACATCCTCTATCTCTCCATGGAAAATTGTGGATTTTTGAGATTTAATTGAGGATGATTGATTTAATCAAAGTGAGATGAATAATTTTTTGAACATGGTTCAGTATTTTGGTCAATTATTGGTCTGTGAAGATCCGATTGAATTGATTTTTATTGCAAACTAAACTAGAGACATGGATCTACAAGTTATATGAAGGAATCAAATTTCAATTCAGTCCCTAAGATTTTCAATTTCTGAATCTATGTTGAGTTTAGTTTCAGTCTTGGATTAGTAAGAGCTGAACGTATTTTGGCAATAACTTTTGTTCTAGTTATCCAAATAAGGTGATTCTTGATTGGGATTAAAATAGAGAGATAAGTCTACAATTTGCCTGAAGAAAGTGAATTTTAATTAAGATTATCAATTTTTGGATGGAAGTAAAGTGCTGGAAAATATTTTAGCATAAGAATAGTCCGAAATGTTCGAGGTGTAACTTTTGGAGCAGTGAACCAAATTAAATGATTTTTGGTGGCGTTATGAAATTGAGATAATGAGGAACTTTTCTATAGAAGGAAGTTTTAGCAAATTTCTTCAATTTGAGGATTTTAAAAATGTCCTAAGTTAATCATGATTTAATGACATTTTGAGACTTTGATTTATTTTATAATTTTGAGGAATTAATTAGCACATTAATGTGAGAAATTAACATGTTAATTTATGTAAGATCATATGGCATAGTTTGATTGGATTAAATTGAATTAAAGTGTTAAAAATGCTTTAGGGGCAAAATTGGAAGAGTACTTAAGGTTTTAAGGTATTAGGCATATATGGAAGGGTAAAGTAGTCATTTTTACACTCATTAAAGGCATTTTCGAAATTTGACATGTGGGTTTGGTTTTAAAGAAAGGTGAAGCACGAAAGTGGCAGGAAAAGAACAAAAGAAAAAGTAAGAAAGAAAGAGAGCAAGTCTTCGGTGGAGGTAAAGGAGAAAGAAGAGGGAACTTTTAGGTTTTGATTTTTATAAGGTTTGAAGAGGGATTTTGAAGTAGATTCAAGAAGGAAAAATGAAGAGGAGCACAAGAGCTTTAATTCAAGCCAAGAAATTTCGAATTTGGGTGAAGGATTAAGGTAAGTTGAATTTATGATTTTGAAATTTTGAAAGAATTTTGGTTTATTTAGCTTGAGGATTAAATGGGTTTGTGATTTCTAAGTTGAATTTTGGTGATTTTATGTGATGAATTGTTCAATTTTGGATTTTTATTAATTAGGAAATTTTGAGGAAATTAAGAGAAGCAATGGAGAAATTGAGGCTTTGAACAAGTTCCAAGCATGGAAATGAGGTGGGTACCATGTTTATAATTTGAATTATAAGCCATGTATATGTTTTCGAAAAATAAAGAAAGAAAATCAAATGATCCGATAAAGTGTTAAATTTGTTAAATTCATTGTTTTTGAAGGATTGATCAATTGATAAAATTTGTACATTCATTTGTTTATAAATGATTTTGATAAATTGCAAAATTTTTGCATTCCTTGTTTGTGCATGATTGAGAAATTGTATATGAATTTGATTGTTATGAAATTGATTGATGAATTGTGAATGCATTTTGTTTGCTATATGACATGTGTATGGAGAACAAATTTTCGAAAAGTGCCTTAGGGCAATTTTGTTTTCAAGTATGAACATATCTGTTATGTGGGTTTGGTTAGGTCCCATAAGATGGTCAAGTGCACTTGTCCTGCCCGCTAGTGGCATTGGAGTTCCTTTTAAGGACTCCCATAAGTTCACGGCTACACTGAACCGCTATGCGGGAAGGTGTAGTACGTTCTGTTCACGGCTACACATGACCGCTATGCGGGACTGTGTAGTACGTTCTGTTTCTGGACCGACCCAAATCATTTCTGATGTGTTAAGTGTTTTGTTTCTGTTAATAAATGTGATTTCGTTTATATTTGTGGTGCATTCATGTTTTTGAATTATTCATGAATGTTTTGAAAAATTGAGAAATTTTGAGAAATAAACATTTGATGATTTTTCCTACCGTGAAATTCTACAAACTGAAAATGAGTTTTGAAAATGTTTTTGCTTATTGTTCGGTTATAAACATGTTATCCACGGGCTGTAAAGCTCACCCCCCTTTCATCCCCATCTCCAGGTAACGAGCAGGAGTTCGGATGAAAGGAAGTCAAGATATCCGTCTGTTTGTGCTTATGTTGTTATTTAAGCGGGATTGATATAAAAACAAGATCTTAGACTTATGTTATAAGTTATGAGTTTTGGTATCCGATATTAAGAATTTTGGGGATTGTAGTTTCTGATGTATTTTGACATTGTATATTTTTGTATATTCGGATTTTTATATCGGTGATGTATTATGGCTTGAAAATGCCATTAATATTTTGTAAGCATTTATTTCATGATGTGTATGAATTATGAATTTGTGTATTGAATTGAGATATGAATGTGACTTGGATATGGATGAATGTGATTGAATGTGATATGGGTTCCGGACAGGAGGTCCGATGATACTGATTATTGATTTAGACTTATTGAAGTGTTATAAGTATATAAATGTGTTTGCTTGTGTTGGGATTCCGAACAGGAGGTCCGATGAATTGTGAAGTTTGAGCTGAAATATTGAAGTGCTTAGTGTGTTTGAATTGATAGTAAAAGGACATGTGTGATTGTTTTTATGGCAAAGGAAAAATAAGAATAAGATTTTTTTAAAAAGATGAGATTGAGATATGCATGATTAAGAAGAATCATATGAATTGAGTTTTGATTGAGGATAAATTTCCAAATGGGAAATTGAGTTGTTTTGTATGAAATGGAATAAAGAATGAAAAAGAAAAAAAATTTATACCGATTTTGATTAGCTTAGACCGGTTTGTCTTTTGGTTTCCAACGCAATGTTTTCTAAAATATTTGTTCTCGGATGTTGGAGTTAAATTTTTGTTCTTAAGCGATTTGTTTGCTTTCGATTCCGAGCCATTCGATTCGCTTTCGATACTTTCGCTTTTGATTTCGTCCGTTCATTCGCATTTGTTTTGGCCTACTTTCGTTTGTGTTCCTTTATTTCGGATGTTTTCGGATTCTGATTCTGCTTTTGGCTTTCGGCGTTTGTTTTTAGTTTTCCGTTTTCCGTTTTTCCAGTTGAGGTCCGGTTCCAAAGCCGGGTCCCAGCACTTTTAATTCAGAAAAAAAAATCATCTAAATCCACATGTGACACATTATCATGAGAAAAAGTCATCGTAAAAAAACAAAGAGCAAATTTTAATGATAGAGACACACTAATTTCTAAAAATATAAGAAATTAACATACTTAGGAAAAATAGTAAATAATATTCTAAGTTGTTAAATATTCTAAGTTTCCTAAGTCAAATATTATCCTATTCTATAAGCTGTGGAAATGATTGAATATTATTATTATTATTATTATTATTTTATTATTACGGCATGTTTAATAGAATCATGTGTATTTTTATAATAAAAGAAACCATTTATGTAATCTTTGAATTGAGTAACTTAAATTATTTGATTTAGTCGTATTATCAGTAAACTTACGTGAACTCTACAAGAACACAAATCCAACATTATTATATTACTTATGGCAAAGTATAATGAAAATTACAAGTACAAAAATTAAATTATTTATTAATATTAAATTATTATAAATAATAAGTAATCTAAAAATAAAAACGAAGATATTAAAATAAATACAATATCATTTAATATAAATGTTATGATTTAAAATGCTAATATAATGTTCATGTTAATGACAAATTACAAATTAATTATAATATATTCAAATATTTAATAAGCTAAAAATACATTAAAAAATTAGAAACTTTATCTTTAAATTATACTCAAAACTCAGAAGACAGAATCGTGAAATTTTTTACTGCTAATTTTTGAGTTGGAGTACCTTAAATACATATATTGATGAAAAAAAATAGAAGGTAAAAATATATCCTAAATACTTCAAATGATAAATATGGAAGTTGCTATGTCCACAATGTTCTCCTTTTTCAATGCTAATATCATTGTAAAATGGGACTGTTTCCTTTGTTTTCAAGTCAGACTATTATGTTAATATGTTAAGAAGCCTTTATTATGTAACTATTAACGTTGTTGCCTTGCTGAAATTTGCTATGTGAGTTAGTCACCAATGTTCTCTAGAATCTCTACATTCAATGCTTACCTAAAGGCTAAACCTTGGAAATGTTAAGGGCCTCTTTTTATGGTGGGCCCTAGGCAGGGGCAAAGCTCTGATTATATCTAATTAACAAGTTATCACCCACCAAACACCAACATTTGATATCTTAAATAACTCATCAAAACAAATAGATGTTACCAAAAGAAAAGGCCAAAGAGAAAGGTATCAAGAACGCAAGAGAATGAAATCAACATTAGATATTAGTTCAGAACTCCAAACTATGTAACAATAAATGGTTTTTTTTAAAAATTCAAATATTAAAGAATGATCAAACCAACGATTGTAATTCTTGTCAAAAAATTATTTCATAATTAATACTTTCTTAGTAGATTTACCAATTTGCTTTCTCTAATAATAGAAATTGTTGGAGTTGATGTATTCCTTTTAAACATAAAAGTTGTTAATTTTTTAAGTTCATTTGAATGTTGTTTTGTGTAAGTTTAATGAAGAATATGGGCTCTAACATGGTTATATTATAATATGTATATTGCTGTTCAAATTTAAGATCAATACATAAGTACAAACATGCCTATTTTAAAAGTCATATAAGAGAAACATGGTATGAGATACGCTTGTGTCACAAATCATGTAACCTTCATTTTATATCTTAACATTTGATAAACTTTGATTGCTTCATATATTCTAATCGTGTTACTCGAAAGAAGAATATGCCTTGACACATGGTCACGTGCTACGTCGTGTGCATGATTGATAACATTTTAGAGATATATTTCTTTTTGAGGTTAGTTATTATGCTTGAACCTTATGACATGCTAATTATCTCATGAAGGTGGCTAGATCCTTTTCTTTTACTCATATCCAAGTTTTTTTATAGTTTTTTTAAGATCTTAACATGCTCTTTCACTTTTTTTTTCACATTATCTTTTGTATTTAACTAGATAAGAATTGAAATGGAAAATAATTTGTTGATCACTTTTCCCATTATAACTTGGTGAGTGTTAGTAGGAAAAATGTTACGATAATACAAAAAATTTGACATAGTATCAGATCTTTAAAAGATCTTAAATGCTTGTCTGAGTAAACACAAGTGAAAATGCTCCTTCCTTCTTCATAGAAAACTAAAACCCTTCATATTTATATTGCTAAAATGGCTTTAGTTAGCTTCTATACATTAACATCTCTATTGTTTAATGGAGAAAATTTTGTCGTATAGGCTATCAAGATAAAGGTGCACTTGAGAGCCTTTAATTTATGAAATGTAGTTGAGACAGAGGTTGTTGCACCTTAGCTTCCCATAATCCAATAATAAATTAACTCAAGAATTACAATAAAAGGAAAGTTAAGATGTAGAAAGCCTTGACAACTATACATGTTTCATTTTTAGAAGCATTCTTTATTAGAATCATGACATTAAAGACCGATAAGGAGGTTTAATACAAGATCAATGAGGAGTTGGACACGGCAACTTTAAGTTCTAAATTTGTGGAGAGAATTTGAGTTATTAAGAATAAGTGGTTCTTAACCATTAAATAATACGGTGAAAGACTTATAAAAGTAGTAAATAGTTACTTGGAGAAGTCTTGAAAGACAATAAAATTATTGGCAAAGTCCTTATCATCATTTTTTAAGAAGTTTAAGACTAAAATTTTATCCTTAAAGAATTTTAAAGATATGATTCAGTTTAATTTGATGGAACTGATAAGCTCTCTTCAAGCTCAAGAGTAAAAAGAAAAAGGTGCTAAGGCAAGAAGAGTATTTTGAAGGAGCCTCAAGGTAAATTTAAGGCATAACTAAGTTGACATTTGTAAGAGTGAAGGAAACAAGAAGGATGAAAAGAATAATAATTAAAGAAAGAAAGGAGGTTAGGCTGGAGGGAAAAAAGAAAGCAAGTTTCACCTTATGTCCATTGCACCTACTAACTATTTTTGGTTTAGTCCCAATGTGAAGTGCATGGTTTGCAATCAGATAAGGCACAGTGAAAAGGTAGGTCAGGGCAGTGGAAAAGAGAAAAAACAATAAACAAAGGTAATAGAGAAAGGTGATCAAGAAGTTGAAGAAACTATTTTTACAATTGTTGCTTTAATTGCTTTCATTATCAACTATTTATAGCTTGTTGATTTTGAGTGCATATGTCATACGTCTTATAATAATAATTGTCATTTTAAGGTCATTAATAAAATCTTCCAATAAAAGGAAGATATGACAATGGTGTACTCTTGAAAGTGAAAAAAAGATCAATTCCTATGCATACTTTAAAAGGTTTAAAGTTAATAACTGATGTACTTCTAGTTCCCAACCTTGATCAAAATATATTGAGTGTTGGTCAATTGATTCATAAAGAATATGAATGAACTTTGCTAACGGTGAATGTATGATAATTGATACTAAAGGAGCTTAAATTGATGAGAATTGCATGAAGAGCAAATTTTTTTATTAGAATGTTAAAAAAAGTCTTTTGAATATAATACTTCCATATATCTTGCCTAATTTGCTTGTGTTAATAAATTAGTAATATGACACAGCATGATTAGACTTGCCAGTTTTGATGCATTAAAAATTATTAATGACAATGATGTTATGCAAGATCTTTCCAAAGTGATTAAAACTTAAGAAATTAGTCAATCATATCAGCTTAGTAACCAAACAAGATTTTCTTTTACAAAGCACTTGGAGAGCTAAGGAAAGGTTGGAACTACTTCACTCTGATTTATGTTAACCTATGATTAAGGTTTCACTAAATAGGAGTAGATTCTTCATGTTATTATATGTTACTATAGCATATATAGTTGGATTGCATTCTTGAAATAAAGGTTAAAGTGCTTATTAAATTTAAAAAAGTGAAAGTAAGACTAGAAAAGGAAATAAGCCTTTCACTTAAGTAATTAAGGTCTGATAATATTTCATAATATGTCTCCAAGGAGTTTAAAGCTTATTATTCTAGAGAAGATATCACTCACAAATTGATAACCTTATATACTCCTTAACAAAATGGAGTAATAGAGAATAATATTAAAATTATCATTAAAGTGACAAAGGAGCATAATAGTTAAAAAAGTAATACCTGAGAAGTTTTTGATTGAAGGAGTAAATACCTTAATATATTGGATGTATATGTTTCCAACTTAAACACTCAAAGGTAGAACACCATATTAGATAGTTTAATAAATTATTTTATGTTGAAAATCTGAAAGTGTTTCATAGTTAATGTTACCTTTATGTTCCAAAGGTCAAAAAATGAAAGGTTGATAATACTAATAAACTTGGAATATTCTTAGGGTATATTAGCACAAGCAAAACTTATGGTCTTCAATGTTACACTAAAGAATATTCAAATGAGTCGAGATATTGTAATTGATAAATCAAAATCAAATTAACAAAAGTCATTGAATGGTGATACTTAAGATTGTGGAGGTGACTCTTTACGACTTTATGAAGATGAAGAAGTTCTAGATAAGGGTTAAGATAAACTTGACATGAGATTTCAATTAAGGTAATAAGAACCCTTATTGAAATTTAAAAATGAACATACTTAGTAGATGTTGAACTAACAATATTCAAGAAGGCAATAACCAAAAAGTGATGGGTTACATCTATGGAAAAGGAAATTTCCATGATAAATAAGAATGAACCATTGTCTTTAGTGGAAAGAACATCTAATCGGAAGGTTCTTGAAGTCAAATGGGTCTATAAAACTAATGTTAATCTTGATAGATCAATTAAAAAGCTTAAGACAAGGTTAGTTGTAAAGTTTATCTCTAACAATATAAAATTAACTAATTTAGAACTTTGACCCAAGTAGTAAGGCAAGAAACCGCCATATTTTTGTTGCATTGATTGTTAAACATGAGTAAAAATTGTATGATCTTGATGTCAAGTTAGCGTTCTTGAATAACATCTTTAAGAAAATTATACACATTGAGAAACTTAAGGGCTTCACTTAAATTAGTAGAGCAGATATGGTATATACATTATAAAGTTATTGATGGCTTAAAACCAACCCCTAGAGCTTAGTACAATAAGATTGATTATTATCTTGTTAACTAAGGGCTTCAATGAAGTGATAACAAAGATACTGATAAAAAATTAATTAAATTAATTGTGTCCTTGTATATTGATGATTTGTAAATCTCTAGAAATGATAAAGTATATGCTTAGAAAAGTGTATTACATTTTAGGTATGGAGATTGAGCAATCTAAATATTTTATTTTTATTGGTCAATCAACAAATGTAATGTATTCTTAAGAAGGACAACATGTCCTTTTGTTCTGAACTTTAAACTATCAAAGGTTAATGCAAAATTGCATAGAATTTTGATTGAAAGTTTTGTATTTGATAGTTTCAAGACCAAATTGCAACCAAATTATTGTCAAATTTTATGCAAAAGATAAGTAAAATTTAGATCGATGCAACAAAAAAAGTCCTAAGATATAAAAGGGGAACATCAAATTTTGGATTAATCTTCAAAAAGGAAGAGAACAACAAATTGGTGGGGAATATTGATAATGATTAGGTTGGTTCTATTTATGATCCTATAAGCACTTTTGCCTATGTATTTTCTTTTGATAATAAGGTGTTCATAATTCATAAAAGTAAGAAATTATTGCTCAATCCTCAGTTGGACTGATGTAAATTAGAATTGTTAATGCTTTAGATCACTATATATGGCTGAGAAAATTATTTGATGATCTTGAATTAAAATAAAAGGAAGTTACTTCTCTTTACATTGATAACAAGTATGTTATAGCCACTATAAACGATCTCATTCAATATGAGAAAACAAAGCATATTAAAGTCAAGTTTCACTATACAAGAGAAGCAGAAAACGGAGTGAGAAGTAAAGCTCAAACATTGTTCTTCTAAGAAGCAAGTGACTAATATCATGACTAAAGCTTTCCCAAGAGATAAATTAAACAATATAAGAAGCAGACTTGGTATTTTTATGAAGTACATTAAGAAGGAGTGTTATAGTTGATGTATAAAAATCATTCACCCCTCTAAGTCCATTTGAATGTTACTTTTTGTAAGTTTAATGAAGAACATAGATTCTAGCATTTTGTGTACTCATATTGAAATTTTAAATAAATACGTGTTTATAAACATGTTCGTGTTTAATACTCATGTAATCTTTTTTATCTCAACATTTGACATGGTTTGATTATTTCTCATATTCTAATCTATGTTATTTCAAATAATCATGCGTCTTATCATGCCTCAAGTCGTGTGCATGATTAACAATTTTGCAAACATGTTTTTTATGAGGTTAGTTATAACGTTTGAAACTTAAGATAGGTTAATTATCCTATAATAGTAACTATATATTTTTCTTTTACTTGTATCTCCATTTTCTAAGTCTTATTCATATTTTTACATGTTATTTTTCTTATTTTCATTTTATCCTTTATATTAATCAAATAAGCAATGAAATAGAAAATAGTTAGTTGGTCACTTACTCTCTTTCGACTTATATGAATGTAAGAAAACATTATGATATTGTAATTTTTTTATAAAAACATTAATAAAAATAACTTCAGTTTTTAATAGGATCAACCTTTAAAGTAATTAATAGCACTTTTCAAATCATTATCTACAATACTCAGTACAAGTTATTCGCTAAACATATTAGCCACCAAGGTATTATAAGGTAGAACACCACATTAGAGATGGTTTGGTAAATTACCTTATGTTTAAAATCTAAAAGTGTACGGATGTTTATGTTATCTTTATATTCTAAAGGTCAAAAAGAGAAAGCTTGATAATTAGAGTGAATTTGGTATATTTCTAGGATATAACAACATAAGAAAGACTTATAGAATCTTTAATCTTACGATAAAGAAGAATTAAGTGAGCCAAGATATTATAATTGATAAAGTTATAAAACCAAATTTGAAAAAGATGTTAAACAATGATTCTTAAGATTATGAAGATGGCTCTTTACTAGTTCATAATGAGAAGAAGTTCTAGAAGAGAGTCAAGATGAGTTTAACATTAACACTATAAGAAATATATTGTTTACCAACGAAAAAATTGACAGTAAACACATTTATTTTGTCAAAACCTATTATTACCGAGGGAATAAAACGACAGACAATGGTGTCATTAATATGGCCGTAGGTAAATTTAATGACGAACTTTTTATATGTCCTTCCGTTGGTAAAGTATATCGACGAACAAACTTGCTAATAGAAAAAGAAGAGTGGTCGGTAAACCGCAGTTCAAATAATTGGAAAGGTTTTAATATTACCGACGAAAGAAGAAGAACGGTCAGTAAATATCATATAATTTACTGACCGTTTAAGGTATTTTGTCGGTAAATATAGTGTTTTTTTATGACGGTCTTTTATGTTCTGTCGGTAAATAAAAGTAAGAAAGTTTTAAAAAAATATCTCGACATAAAATTTTATTTCATGATCTTATGATAAACGCATAATTTCAACAGTTATGAATTATATGTGCATAAATATTATTTGTTTATATATTTAATTTGTTTAAACAGAAAGTTAA
>JANSVI020000139.1:172102-187138 GCA_025434765.2 Erythroxylum kapplerianum | reverse complement strand
ACGCATTGGGGGGGAGGGGGGTTCTTCATATAGACCTTCCATTGCAAGTTGTGGCTACCCACCACCATAGCTTGCTTACACAAGTTTTTTTTAATGAATCCAACCTTTTAGTGGCAATATCCTATAGGTCGATACTACCTTATAAACTGTTCAGCTTATTTAACATTCATCAACATATTTGACATTAACTCTAAATTTTTGGAAAGTAGAAAAAGAGAATTCTTTTAGTATAATTAACACTCAATTCATATTATAGAAGTAAATATTAATATTTTAAATCAAGATATTAATTTTTCATAAATTTCAAAAAATGTTAGACAATACAAATTAATATATTAGGCGACATATAACATTTTTTAATACAAGATATAGGAGTGACGATGAATGGATGAAGTGCTATATCAAACTTAATTCTAACACCTTATAATCCTTCAAGTTTTCCAATGACTAGATCAAGTCATGAATTCACATTAAAGACAGAATTTTGTAAAGGATAATGTTGTCGATCATTCATTTCATATTTCTTATTCCAAATTTGGTGAACATGGCCTTCAGAAGATTTTTGTTGGGGGTGTGGCAATTTGTCAAAACGAAGAAACATGGTTGATAAGGAGTGAACTCCTAATAATGGGAAGACCACCATTGACTTTGCTAACCTAAGTTTCATGATCAATAAATGAGAATTATTGAGTCATGATTTTTTCCTCTCATGAGGTTTCAGAAATTATTTCAATGGGACCAAATGTATAATGACATCACTTATAAAAATTTTAATTACCACAATAATTTGTTTTTTTCTTATTCCTACACACCCTTCAAATATTCTAACTTTTCTAAAATCTCTTAATTATTTTGAAACTTTGTTCTTTTTATATTAGGTGACTTTCTCAATTTGGAGAAAGGGTTTGATCTAGAAGGCTAAAGAGTTAGCAATTCTTATAATGCAAAAGTTGGCCTTATGATATTTTTCATTATAAGAAAGCTCTATGATTATGATTGTGTACTGGGGAGTTGGTTATAGAAGTGCTACATGTATGTGAATTTGTGACCTATATGCCTATGATGTGACTAATTGGGATACATGTGATTAATTGTGATACATAAATGTTGATTGTGGCATTCATAGGCTGATTGATTGTGACATATGCATACGTGCATAATAATGTGATTAATTGTGGCATATGCATTTCATTCATGAATGCATAACCAGATAATGACAGTTGTGACCGGAGCAGCCACCGAGAGCTAAAAGCTCAACGATTGTACTCGGGCCGCGAGCCCTACAGTGATTTAGAGCCTCGAGCTCAGCGATTAATGTGCCCATATTGGGACAGTTCAGGCGCTCGGTCACAACACCGTAATAAATTGGAAAGTGTCACATGGGCATTTCATGTGCATCTGCTTACATATATTTGATTGAGTGAAAGGCAAAATGCCTTATGCTTATGTGACATAAATGTGTTCTGATGCCGGACTATGGTTCGATGACGTGTGAAAGTGAGTAAATGTGACTGATGCATTGCATGGCATAAGTTTATGAAATATAAGGGCTGTTGTGACAAGAGTTGCCACCGATCAGAGCTTTAAGCTCAACGAGTGGAAATGAGCTTCGAGCTCATAAGTGATTTAGAGCCTCCGGCTCAATGTTTAATGAGCCCTGTATCCTCCAAATGGATAAAGGACAGTTATTAATGAGCTCTACATGGGACAGTTTAGGTACTCGATCACAGCAAAAATAATAAATGAAAAGTGAGTCTTATGTGCATTGCATCTGCATAATAGAAATATCGAATATGAATAATGTGAATGTGCAATTCTGTAAATGTGTGAATATTGTTTTCTATGACTGGGTGAACCATCGATGATGGTCACTCACTGAGTTCGCAAAACTCACCCAAAATTTGCAATTTTTTTTCAGGACTCAGAAGATTACCCCATTAGGCAACGGGTGTATAGCAACTGCATATGAGTG
Organism: Erythroxylum kapplerianum; assembly: GCA_025434765.2. NCBI lineage: Eukaryota > Viridiplantae > Streptophyta > Magnoliopsida > Malpighiales > Erythroxylaceae > Erythroxylum > Erythroxylum kapplerianum. Next base: position 185,166 of record JANSVI020000139.1, on the reverse strand, counting down.
AGAGAAGAGGTCGGGATCAATCCGCATCTGCATTAGTGTCTTCCGATTTTTTTATAAAAGTTTGTACACATGACTAATTGATTTATATATATGAAAGGGCCCATGTGGTCATTGTAATTACTATTGAGTGTATATGTTAATTGACTCCCGATGGTGTGTGGTTGTGCTTTCAAAAAAAAAAGTTACACTGAGTTTTTGACTAAGTGATGTAGCACGTCACCCTCGCAGGGCACGAACTCGGATATCCCCATCGATGCTGGGTTCGGGTCATACGGGAGTGGGGTGTTACAGAAATGCTATAACCATCCAAATATTTTTTAGGGGGAGTAAGGAGCCAGAGTAGGTAGACAAATGTGACCATTTAGGTTCCAATAATGGTCTTAATTTTAATAGTAGCCACCTTCACAGGGGTAATGAAATGGAAAAGATGATCCTATAGTTCATATCTTCCCCTAATGAAAAATAAAACAAACTGGATAGTTGGAAAAACTTAAAGTTATGACATAATTTAACTATTTAATCTTTCATAATTTGGAGTCAACATGGATGGTGAAATGATCAAGACAAACTTTATAGTCATATAGAGATGAACACAAGAGATCAAGTGTTTAGTTATAGCATTTAGGAGTGGAAAAAAAATTTGATCCTAAAGATGATAAAGAAAAATTTATTTAAAGGGTAGAAAAGCATGAAAAAGTGGGTGAGGATATGATAAACAAAGGCAAATTAGTATTAGGCTCATGTTTATCTAATGTCGGCCGTGGTCTTTACTGGATTTAGACATAAATAAATTGGCATAAGTATTTTCGACAATAGATGTCAACACTGTCTGGGAAATATGCACTTGGACCTATAGTGACATTGATTCCATACCTAAGTAGGTTTGAAAAGGATGGACAGGAAGATGGATTTGTTCTTTAGTAGATGTTAAAGAATATAAAATGCTCAAAGGATCTCTTTCTAAGAAGACAAAGTTTAAGGAATTGTTAGTGGTAAGTTAACTAAAGAGGACTCACATATCCTACAGATAGAGGAAAGGGAATAAGATAACCCAATTCCAATGGAACATTAATGAGCTAGAAAGCCGTAAATATAAAGAAAAGTATAAACAAGCCACCAATTATAAATCCAGTATGAAAGGTTTGAATAGAAATTCCAACTATAAGACTTCTAAAAAATGGTTATTGGGAGGCAACCTAACTTTCTAACCTTAATTTCTTTTGCTTTTTCAGTTTTAGCTTGTTACTAATGTTTAGTTTAATTTATTTTATTGGTAGCTTTTTACGAATTTTTATGGATTCTACGTGCCAACTTGGTATGGATTGAGTTTTTTCTACCTAAATGTCTGTCATGATTGCTTTCATTATCTTATTTATTTGATATTACGGATAATGTCATGTTTAAGTATGGGGGGTTTAAATTCTTGAAAGTCTAAATTTTATTTTATTTTTTTTAGGTTTTATGTTTTAACTAACACTTTTTATCTAAATTTGTATGCTTAAATTTTTATATTTTTAACTTTCTTTTTGTTCTTGATTAGGATATCATTAGTAATTTTTGGTAGATAGCATAAGTTTATATATGATTTCGAGTTAAGATTGATTAGTAAAAGTTAGATGCATAACATGATTACATAGATGCTAGACAAATTTTGATTCACATTTGATAAAGCTTGTACTTATGTTTGATGCTTTTGGGGTTAAAATATAAGAGTATAAATGCGGAAGAATTGATAGTGTCTAAAAAAGGCAATAAATGATCGCTATTTCAAATGGTTGAAAAAAAGAGAAAATAAAAGTGGTTGGAAAAAAGAAAAAAATAAAACTTTCAAATTTGATTGGCATGGATTCTTATGATTAGAAAGCATGAAAGAAAAGTGGTAAGTGTAAGAATATAATGAGTTCTTTGAATGAGGATTTATGATTTTTATTTATTAGTACTATAATAATTGCGAATATTTTGTTTCCCATATTCCCTTTCTTGTTTACCATTCTATAATAATTGTGAATATTTTGTTTCCCATATTCCCTTTCTTGTTTACCTTATTTGAACATTGGCTTCATTATAAACCTATTTAAAGTCCTTTTGATTTTTTCTTGACTATATCTATTAAAGTAATAGAGATTAGATTATTTTCAAGCTTATGATAAGTTCATTTTAATAAGAGGGTGATGAAAATAACTCACTCAAATGTTAAAGATTTATGTGAATAAGTAATATCTTGTGAGGACTTATTAAATTTAAGCATCTGAACTTTATGAAGAAGGTGGAGTAGTGTTGTCTTATTTATATATGATTTATTTATGAAGTATCATATGATTAAAAATTTACAAATTTATTAAGACTTCAATTTATATATTTTATGTTATTAACTATGAAGCTAACTCAAGTGATTAGATCAATAACTATGGGGGGCACTAAAGTAAATCTTTAGGAGACTATAACTTCTCCACTAGAAATGTAACATCCCATCATCGATGGTAAGGGTATATTGGTAAATTGGGATGAGCTAGGAATTGATTGCATATTTTTGATTTGTTCATTCTTTTGGCCTCTAATTTTAGAGGGATGAGACATTTTGCACATGCACACATATGTACATGCATTAATGACATTTCCCGGCATTTATTTGTGAATATGATGTGATTTGTGAATTCTGAGATAATTATGTTTGAAAATGTGAATTGGAATGTCTTAGGAGTGATTCTCCGTTGTTAGAGCGATTCTTAGAAATTTTTCTGGAATAGTTGGGAGATAATGTCCGGACCGGAGAATTTTCTAAGTGACGGACTAATTGACTTTATAGTACTGAACTAACTGTCCAATGGCAATGGAAAAATTTGATATGCTTTTAGGATTTATAATACTGAGCCATTGGAAGTTGAGGATAAATTGGACTTGAAATAAATTTTGAAAAGAGAAAGAACTTTAGGAGTGTTTGAGAGAAGAGAAGACTAGTGGCAAGTGTCTTAGGTTTAAAGGTTACAAATAACCTAAGTATCTTGAGTTTTCGGACACATTTTTGGGAAGATACAAAAATCACTTGAAAAACAAAACATTTCCTCCAGTTAGGGCATTTCTTCTCCTTCCTTCGTTAGTTCATGATTCACCCTCTCTACAAGACCATTTGTTGTTTACTTGCTTACTTCTTCTTTGTTGTGCAAAGCCAAGTTTAAACCCTAAAGATGATGAAGTTTTGTGTGGTTTTGGGAGAGAGCTCTTTTCTGGCTATCTTGTTGCAGGGGAACCCAACTTCTTTACTATTTTGCAATATAATTTTTGCATTCATTTCTTTCATGTCTTATCCTGTGCAGTGAATGTGCAATCACTATCCGGATCCCCTGCTAACTTCCAAGTTTATACTGCATTGTTGAAACCTCATGAGAGGATCATGGCACTTGATCTACCTCATGGTGGACATCTTTCACATGGTTATCAGGTGATTTTAGTTTCTAAATATAAGATATGCTTGTGAAATTCCTTTCATTATTTTTCCTGCCCTTGCTGCTTGACAAGCTCACTCCTTTTTCTGATTTCTATGAAAGTCATCGTTTATATTTACATTTTCTGCATGGTTCCCTCAGATTATCATCTAATTCACATTTTTTCATTTGTTGTTCTGCAAATCTTTTTATCACTTTGTATGCCATTACAGCATTTTCCTCTTTCCTTTATGGATCTCTTAACATTTTGAAGTTAAAAGTTGTATTCCAGAAACCATTTTATTTTATATTTCCAATTGCTTTTGAAAGCTACTCTAGTTGCAGGGAAATAAAAGCAAGTATTGTAAGATAAGACAAATTTCTAGTTATTATAGTGTCTGATGCAGTTATTTTGTATTTTCATTAAATTGCAGACTGACACAAAGAAGATATCAGCTGTTTCCATATTCTTTGAGACAATGCCATACAGGTTAAATGAGAGTACAGGTTATATTGACTATGATCAGGTAGATCCCTTTATTTGTGGTTCTTATATTTTAATACAAAATGCTTTCCCTTACAATGTGGTTTATTGAAGGTTGATTTGCCTCACTATTTTATCAGCTCTCTGATAGTTTTAGATAAACTAGAGTGTATAGTGTGATACGTCTTTTATACTCTTTTAGTTGCTAGCAAAAGTGACTTCACTGTTGGATCATAAGCAATGTATTGGTAAAGATGATATGGATATAGCATTTTACTCTTGTCACTGCCTTCCAGCAACTGATGTTACAACCCCATCCGGCTCTCATTTTACTTGCTAATGAGTCATCAAAAGCTTGTCTCCAGCATTGAATTTGCTGGGTAATTGTAGAATGAGAGTTTTCTGGTAGAGTTGACTAGTAAAGTTACGTTATATCAATCATCCAAAAAATGTTTTGGCCATTCACGTCTTTCCATTACTATAACAATCAGTTTGTGAAGTTAATTGTGTATTTATTGAGAATTTGAACTGATTCCCCAGGAATAAATCATTAAGCTGTATGGCATAGATTATTGAGATTTTTTATTTTGGTGAAGAGCTTGGTGATTTCTTTCCATCTGATGAATATTAACCTGGTTCCAGCTGGAGAAAAGTGCTACACTCTTTAGACCAAAACTTGTAGTTGCTGGTGCAAGTGCTTATGCACGCCTTTATGATTATGCTCGAATCCGTAAGGTAAACTTCCCTGGTTAAGTGGAGGCTGAATAATTACTGTATTGTTTGTAACTATGCATATTAAAAGATGTTGTTCTGGTGAGTTTGACAGGTATGCGATAAGCAAAAGGCAATTTTGTTAGCTGACATGGCACATATTAGTGGTTTGGTCGCTGCAGGTGTTATTCCATCTCCATTTGAATATGCAGATGTTGTGACAACTACAACACACAAGTCCCTTCGTGGTCCTCGAGGGGCTATGATCTTCTTTAGGAAGGGAGTAAAAGAAATTAACAAACAAGGACAAGAAGTGTGTGCAAATTTCTAGATAAGTGGGAAACTTATGTCTAGGAAGCAAATTAAACATTTCATAAATGATTTGATCTCTATTTTGCAGGTGATGTATGACTATGAAGATAAAATTAATCAGGCTGTCTTTCCTGGACTTCAAGGTGGTCCACACAATCACACAATAGCTGGTCTGGCAGTTGCATTGAAGCAGGTTTTCTGTTTGTCAGGCACCACTTAAATCTTTGATTATCTGTTGGAATGCAGGAAGCTCATGAAATTGATATTGGCGGATTTTAAACACAATTTGGCTAAATCTGACAATATTTTGGATTTTTGTTGATTTTAGGTCCGAGCTCCAGAGTACAGGGCTTACCAGGAGCAAGTTCTGAGTAATTGTGCAAAATTTGCTGAGGTATACCTACACAATTTACACTTATATAATTCGCCATTTATATATTTGTTTGTGAATAAAGTATCATGTTTGACATTCTAATCTGAATGTTTGATGGTAAAAAATAACACTCAAGTGTCAACCATAAGTGCAGAGCTTGATAGGGATGGGCTACGAGCTGGTGTCTGGTGGAACAGAGAACCATTTAGTCTTGGTGAATTTGAGAAACAAGGTACATGTTATAAAGAGTCTCCCTATCTTGCTCTGATCGATTTGAATGTATTTTTTGTGAACTAGTGAATTGGGAAATTATAAAATTCTTAACAATGCTTCTTAGTTTTTGTTTCAGAACCCTGATATTGCGGCATTAATTGTGAAATAGCACAGACAGGGCAAGAATATTTTAGAGTTGTTATGGACAGATTTCTGTAATCATTATCTAATGAAATTGAGACCTTCAAATGCATTAGGTCGCGGGGGTAGTTGATATAAGTTATTCTATATACTTGAATCTTGTGTTGATTCCATTTGTAATGGCTGGGAAATTGACTAGGGAATCAAATTTTTTAGGTTTTTTTGGATACGTTGACAGGGTATTGATGGATCAAGAGTTGAAAAGGTCTTAGAATCAGCTCACATTGCAGCCAACAAAAACACCGTTCCCGGGGATGTGTCTGCCATGGTTCCTGGTGGCATTCGTATGGGTATGCCCTTCCTCTGCTGATTCTGTCTTGTGATTGTTGATTAGACGTTCCAACTTCTTACAAATTTTGCTCCAACACTTCAGGAACCCCAGCCCTTACATCTAGGGGGTTTGTTGAAGATGATTTTGCAAAGGTTGCCCAGTTCTTTGATGCAGCTGTGAAATTGGCATTGAAAATCAAGGCCGATACAAAAGGTCGTTTCATTTGTCATCCTCTTCCAATCACCTCTTTGGTTTCCTTAAATGTTTTGGAGTGTTTAGCAAGAGTCATATCCTGCTTAGCTGAATACTGACAGCAATTCTCATCCGCATTGTAATTTCAGGAACAAAACTGAAGGATTTTATGGCAACCATGAAGTCAGATTCTCATGTCCAATCTGAAATTTCTAAACTCCGTCACGAAGTTGAGGAGTATGCAAGGCAATTTCCAACAGTTGGCTTTGAGAAGGAAACTATGAAATACAAGGACTGAATAGGATTTGAAGACAAGGTACATTATACTCTTTATTTGAAATTCTTTAATTAAGTAATCAAATATTTAAATAAGACAACTTCAAAAGATTATTGTCTTATCAATGTAGAAATTACATTTTTTTTAGTATCAAACAGGTAATCATGTTTTAAATATATAATTATCAATGTATTTAATAGGGATTCAAAAATCATGTTAAAAAAACAAAAAGTCGTGTAATCTCTAAATGCCAGTCTTATTTTATTAATTACATTAACAAAATTGTCCTAATAATGCTTGTTGAATCACAAATCTCTAGGTATAATGGCAGACCTTAATTGCAATTGCTTATTTTCAGCTGCATTAAAAGACTTATATAGCACTTTCAACCGAACTGATCAATGCCAGCTTGGATTCCCTTTTTTTTTTTTCCTTATTTGTTGCCAGAATCTGCAATTTATGGTGAAGAGGAGATGAAATCTCACGAGGACTCCCAAGTTTCTAAGTTAAAGCTTCTCTTGTGTAAGTTTCTGAAGAAACATTTGATTTTTCCAACTATGGCAGGAACCAGAAACTCTTACCAAAACACATCATTGGGCTTTGATCTATTCTAGTTAATTTGCTGCTTCCAAAAATGGAAAGGAGGAGAAGCAAATATAAAAAGTAGAATGGTTGTGCCCTTTCTAGCTAGTCCGACAGGAGATGAGAAGTCTATGCTTTAAATTTTACATCGAGAAACAACAGAATCTTATATTCGCAAGTTAAAACATATCCTCCTGGTACCTGCTTCTTAACAGGCGAATCTCAAGTGTCAGGGTACAAAACACAACAAACTCAAAGAAATGAAAAGATATACAAATGTAAGCGAGTGCATATGTGTTCTATTCTTCTTCTTCTTATACTGTATTTAGCTTGAGTTATGAAAGAAGGTAACTGCAAGCTCAAAGTTGCTCACTAGTCAACGAACTTGGATCTAAAATCACAAGCCTTTTGCTCTCAACGTCTTCTGCCCCTCGACGAGGTAATCCTAGACTTGCTTGATTCAGTAGGAAGTTTCCATATTATCTCCTCAAGATTACCATAGAAGTTCTTGTAAAACTGCACGAAGGAAAGTTTGTGTCCTTTATAATTAGAACCGAACCACATAAAATGCGCGTACAAACTCACGTATGAACGTCGGATTGTAGTTGCACACTTGAGAGTGAGGGAGAGAAAGAGGTAAATATGTAGAATCATTCTACTTTTCAATGATACTTTACACAATTGATACGAGGAAAATTTAACAACTAACCTTAAGGTACTCGCTAGCATCTCCAGATGCTTTCTGAATATCTACCATCAAAAATGTCGGTGCAACTTCGAACACCTTCATCCGGATAAAACTTAGTAAGACCAAAGCATGAGAAGAAGCAGTACAAATCTAGGTAAGGAGGAGGGTTCAAAACCTACTTCCAGCATTACTGAGAAAAGACCAGTTTTATCAGCTGAAAGACCTTCCACCCTCATCTGTCAGCTGAAAGACCTGCCAACAGGGGTAAGAAATTTACTATCTTAACATGGAGTGAGCTGATTCTGGAGTATGTTTAAACTTCAAACAAGAACAAACAGTAGCTAATATTCCAGTCATAAACTTGAAAAGTAGTTCATAAAGTGCCAATAGATAGATCGGAGGAATGTTAGCAGTGTCACAATAAGTGCAGATTTGTGACTTATGACAGAAATATCAACAGCATATCAGAGGAAACATACCTGTCCACGGTCAAACAACGTAGCAAGATTTAAGCCTTGAGATAGAATTATTAAATCGAAAGCATTAAGAGCCAAAGGACCCATATCTTCACTGCGACATTGCTCTTCAACCTCATTTTCCTATAGAAAAACATCTTGTCAAGAATATTAGTAGGCTAGTAGAACATTAAGACATTCTCATGCAAATGAATTTGATTAGAATGGCAGACTTTCACTTCACAACAAGCTCTACATGTGTCAAATTATGTAATCTAGGATATTACATCTCTTATGCACATATAGCATCTTGTCGAAAAATAATAAAGCCAAATTCTTTATCAATGTCTTTCTTATAAGAATGTGCAACAAATAGATGCAGATCAAGTGTGTCCATATACAAAACTGATGGTCCTCTTTATCCATCTACCTCATGCAATCTTATGAAACTGATAAGAGTGAAGCAAGCCCAAGAAGTCGATAGCAGAGAAAGAAATTATGGTAAGTCTCCACGATGAGTGTACCTCCAGCAGATAATTGAGTGCAAGTACCCTTCTAGTCCACATTGAATTATTTGGTTAAACATTGTCTTAAGATTAAAAGGGAAAAGAACAAACAAAACAAACCTCAGGATCACCAAAAACTGCGTCTATATCATCCAGGTTCACATCTTCATTCTCGGGAAGTCTGACAGGATTATAACCTTTTTTAAACCATTCATCCTCTCTGATCTCTGCAATGGTAAAACGCTGCATGTAGAGGAACCATGTAGCTACTGAGAATAGGAATCAAATTAGGTGGTTCAAAAATCACCATAGGATGCTATTAGTGGCATCAGTTGAAAGAAAAAAGAAGCCAGGATAGGTGTGCTAGCTAGCTAAGCAATTGAAATGATTGCAAGAGTTGTAGAACTGCATTATGATGCTGCTTTGTGCCATGCAATCATCCATTGAGTTAACAAGGCTTCCTAATTAGGTAACACGGGGAAGCTGCAGATTATACGTGTAGACCACACAATGAAATCAATTAGTTCCCAAGTGAGAGAGTGTGAGAAGGAAAACAAGTTTAGTTAATATTGGTCATTTTAAAGATAGCTCAAATCAATTTTATTTTTCGGTTAAACCTAGAGTTTTAGAAGTGCAAAAATATAAGATCCCACATGCATCCATTACTCACTCTTTCAGGATTTGGGTCCAGAATTCGCTGAATTAAGTATTTTGCACCAACTGGAAACCAAGAACGGACATGAAAAATCTGCTTTCTCAATCTGCGGATGAAGGTGAAGTAATCAGCAAAATGAACTCTCATATAAGAGGGACTTTGAAGGCAGGGAGGAATGATAATCCTGAATCATGCAAATTCCTACCTTACCATATAATGTGGTGAGATCAAGCTCATCGAATGGAAGATATCCTGCCATCAGAACATATAGAATGACTCCACATGACCAGACATCTGCCACGGCACCATCATATCCTTTGTGACTGAGCACCTAGTACAGAGAACACGCAATTCAGGAGCTTGCTTAAAAATGACTAAATTTAACAAAGAAGTCTAACCTGATAATTACCTCAGGTGCTACATAGTTAGGAGTTCCACATGTTGTCCTCAGCAGTTTTATCCCCTACATAGAGAATGCATCATGAATAATTCAATTCATAACTCAAAAAGCAGTTCAGTATCAGATAGAGGTATAGAAAAGATTCTTCTTACTTCTCCTGGCAGTGCACTTAGGCCAAAATCTGATATCTTCAAGTTACCTTGAGAATCAAGTAAGAGATTTTCAGGCTGTACATGAAATCCGAGATTAGGACTTCCATAAACAAAATAAGAATGGTTCTCAACAATCCACTTGCAAATACCTTTAGATCTCTGTGGTACACCCCTTTACTGTGGCAGTAATCCACTCCATCAATAAGCTGTTGAAAATATCTCCTGGCTTCAGCCTCACTAAGCCGTCCATGATGCACCTGCAAAATCAAGGTCAACAAGGCAACCCCACAAACAGTGGCCGGAGAAAATAATTTCAGAACAGCACATCCCACCACCCCTTAAGCTGCTGGGTCAAAACATTGACTACTCACAATTTTATCAAACAATTCGCCACCGGTAATGAATTCCAGGATTATGTAAATCTTAGTTCGGCTCGCCAAAACCTGAAGTTGAAGTAAAGACATGAAAAGGTCAGGAGGATACAGTAGATGACCTATTCTTTGATATCTGATTCCAAACACTAACAAATACATCAAATCACCTTAAACGCACAAAATTAAAACCCAGTAGCATGTTTTAACTTATATAACACTCAAAACAAAAATATCTAATCAATAACACAATTCTAAACCTAAACATGCATGAATCAATTAATTAATAACTAAAAACATATTAAAAGTCCTACTAAAACAATATGCAACCTACAGTTATCAAATTCTCTCTCAATATGTATTATGAGGAGCAAGGATCAAATGAGCTATTTCAAGGCAACTAAGGCTTAATGGCTAAGTTACAATTCAAAATCCTAATTGAACTCAACTAGTTAAATCACATCTTATCCTAATCATATTACACTACACTAAATAATAGGATGGAATTCTCATCCAAATATGAGCCTATCTATTAGGATTTATCTACTTCATAATTAACAAGATAAGAGGTTACATTTATATAAGAATGATACATCCATATCCACGAAGATCTTCACTATCTTTAGGTGATACTCTAACATAGTCTTTATCTGTTAGAGTTAAAGTCTATTAGTTTTGATCTTATCTACCACATCATCCAAGTTCTCCACACGATCTCTATTTACTGATGATGACTCATCCAAACCTAAAGCCTTTCATAGCACACTAGTCTACCTAATGCTTACCTCATGGTCTATTCATTTGAGCATATACTAAGTCTTTAGTCCATCAAGAACTTAGCATTAGCTAAGTTAGTCCATATAGGGCCTAAAACTCTAACAAAACTCACACCATGCTTAATCTGCTCTCATATATCACCTTCATGCGGGTGATCCAAATAACCTTTAACCTAAAACATGTTTCCAATTAGTTTTACAATGTCTTTATATGCTAGGAGACTAACAAACTAACTCCACCAAATTATTTTGGCGCACTCATTAAACTAGTCTAAAGGTAGGCATTCACAAGATCCTCAAACTTCCATATAGTAGTATCTTTTTCCCATGTATCTTTCGTGATCAGCTTTCATTTTCACTAGATTAAGAATTTAGTCCTTCAATTCTTTTCATGTTGCCCATTGTTTAATGATCCAAGATCTTCTCCACTTAATCCTGAAACTTTTTTCTGACAATCGGTGGAGCTCTCTTCACTTAACTCCTATTCGAATCTAATGCATCCTTATAGTAAAGTTTAAGAAAACTAACAAGAAAAGTAGGGTGTACCTTCGATATCTTGGGTAACTTCAATATGTATGCCACATTCCTCATTTAGCACATCAAATGGTTCATCGTACTTTGGCACCAATCTATGATATACTTGCTTAGTTGAGATCTTCTTCTAAATCTGTAGAGTAAGTTTCAATAGTACCTTATCTCCCACATCAAACTCTGACGGTCTTCTCCATAAGTCCACTTGCTTCTTCATCCATCAAGAAGGTTTTTAAAGACTATCCCTCACATTATCTAACAATTCTTATTTCTCCATCGTAAACTTGTACATTGCAAGACTCCCACTTATCCTTTGTTGTGCAATCTTAAATGGAGTTAAAGGTTATTGTCACAAAACTATCTCAAAGGGACTATTCTCTATAATAGAAGATCTATGCAATTTATAACAAAATTATAAAGTATCAAGTAAATTTACTAGCTACACTGACTTGCACTTACATAATGCCTTAAGTACTCCTCCAACAAACCATTGATCCTCTCATTTTGGACATGCTTTTATGAGTGACTTTTCATTGAAAAATTCAAATCGCAATCCATCATTTTGAAAAGGGATGTCTAGAATCGGCCTATAAATCTGGCATCTCAATTACTCACAATATCTGTAGAGACTCTAAAGTATTTCACTGCATTCCTATAGAACAAATACACGTCAACATCCAAGCGATAAGTTACTGATGCTAACATTTTCACTCAACTATCGCCTTCACTTTCTTTGGATCCATCATGACCTATCCCTTGCTCATTAAACAAATCAAAAAATTTAATCTCTAATTATGTAAACTCACACCTCTCCATCTTTGCATAAAGCTTGTGTTACTTGAGCCACCAGAATACTTTACTCAAGTGCTCCATATATCATGTCATATCATTGTTGTACACCATGATTTCATTAAAATACATTACAATGAACTTGTTAAGGAAGTTATACAGCACGTTCTTCATCAAGTTGTAAAATATTGCAGGGGTATTAGTCAATCCAAATAGTGTGCCTAATAATTTTTATAACCTATTTTAAGTCATGCACATTGTCTTTTGCTCATCCCCCTCGGCTATCTATACTTACCAATACTCACTCTAAATATCAAGCTTCATGAAAAATGCAGCCCTCGATAATCCTTCTATCAAATCTTGAACTAACGGAACATGATACTTATTTTTTATTGTTACCTTGTTTAAGGATTGATAGTCCACGTACATTTAAAGTGGTCAATCTTACTGCTTTATGAATCGCTAGGTGATTTACGGAAACAGGAAGCTGCATATGCTTATTATCAGCTTGCTTGCCATCAAAGAGATTGCTGTTTGAAATTTCTGGAGTTGGATTGTAAGAAAAGCAGCTTGCCCAAAAGTGAAAGCAGCATTGTTACTCGGGTGAAGCAATATGCATATTTGGATAACAGGATTTAAAATAATATAAATAACATTAAATAATAAATATAAGACGAATAATAATAATAAAAATCATACTAGT
>JANSVI020000138.1:264459-275528 GCA_025434765.2 Erythroxylum kapplerianum | reverse complement strand
GTGGGTAGAGTCTGACCATTTCTTTAGCCACTTATCATGTTATTAGGATCCGTAAATCATGGATTGTTTGTTTTTCAGTTTATCTCTTTGTAAGGCTTATATAAGCCAACTGCGTATGATGAATAAAAGATCCGATCTTTTCTGAATTGAGTTTATAACAGTGGTATCAGAGCACGATCATGGGGCCTGATTGTGAGAGAAAAGAAACCGCAGTTTCTTAAGAAGAGAAAGAGTGAGAAGAAAAGGAATTGAAGAATGCCAGCTGAAAATAATTTCGTTCAACCTACAATTCCTAAGTTTGATGGCCACTATGATCATTGGTCCATGCTTATGGAAAATTTTCTTCTTTCAAAAGAGTATTGGAGTTTGGTGGAGACTGGAGTCCCTGCTGCAGCAGAAGGAGTGGAGCTCACTGAAACACAACAAAAATCAATTGCAGATCAGAAGTTGAAAGACTTGAAGGTCAAGAATTATTTGTTCCAAGCCATTGATCGAACCATGATGGAGACGATCCTTAACAGAGACACTGCCAAGCATATCTGGGACTCTATGAAGCAGAAGTACCAGGGTTCCACAAGAGTCAAAAGAGCACAGCTCCAAGCTCTTCGGAAGGAGTTTGAGGTTCTACAGATGAGAGAGGGTGAGAGTGTTGATGCATACTTCGCTTGAGCACTCATCATATCAAACAAAATGAATATTCATGGTGAAAACATGCAGCAAGTGGTGATCATTGAAAAGATCTTGAGATCAATGAGCTCAAGATTCGACTATGTTGTGCGTTCAATTGAAGAGTCTAATAACACAGACACTTTAACCATTGATGAGTTGCAGAGTAGCCTACTAGTACATGAGCAGAGGATGAACAGGCATGGAGCAGATGAGCAAGCATTAAAAGTAACCTACGATGATAGAATTGGTGGAAGAGGAGGCGGTCAAGGTCGTGGAGCTTTTCGAGGAAGGGGCAGAGGAAGAGGCAGACAAGCATTCAACAAAGCTACAATTGAGTGTTATAAGTGTCATCAATTAGGACACTTTCAATACGAGTGTCCTAAATGGGAGAAGGAAGCAAACTACACTAAGCTTGAGGAGAAAGAAGAAATGCTACTGATGTCATATGGGGAGCTTAATCAATCGAGGAGAGAAGATGTCTGGTTCCTTGACTCGGGGTGCAGCAATCATATGTGTGCAAATAAGGAGTGGTTCTCAGATCTTGATGAGGAATTCCGGCAATATGTAAAGCTTGGGAATAATTCCAAGATGGCTGCATTGGGAAAAGGTAATATTAGGTTGCAAATTGCTGGAGTTCCTCAGATAATCATTGATGTTTTCTATATACCTAAGTTGAAAAATAACTTATTAAGTATTGGACAATTGCAAGAGAGAGGTATAGCTATTTTGATACAACATGGAACATGTAAAGTCTATCATCCTGAGAAAGGTCTTATTATGCAAATAACAATGTCTACAAACCGGAAGTTCATATTGCTTGCAAGAATTCTGCCAAAAGTTCCCACTTGTTTTCAAATAGTTCTCGAAGACAATACTCACCTTTGGCATCGCAGATATGGGCATTTAAGTTTTAAAGGTTTGAGAACATTGCAATATAAGCAAATGGTGAGAGGGTTACCACAGCTGAAGGCACCATCTAAAATATGCACTGATTGCATGGTAGGAAAGCAACATAGGAATGCAATTCCAAAGAAGAGCTTATGGAAAGCATCACAAAGACTGCAGTTGGTACATGTCGACATCTGCGGACCCATCAAGCCAGTTTCAAATAGTAAGAAAAGGTATTTCATAAGCTTTATTGATGATTACAGTCGTAGGATATATTTTATTGCTGAAAAATCCGAAGCTTTTACTATCTTCAAAAACTATAAAAACCTTGTTGAGAAAGAGACGGGAGGTTTTATTTGTTGTCTGTGCACAGATAGGGGTGGAGAGTTCATCTCTCATGAATTTAATGTTTTTGGCAAAGCTAATGGTATTAGCAGGCAACTCACTGCATCCTATACTCCCCAACAAAATGGAGTAGCTGAGCGCAAGAACAGGACTATCATGAACATGGTTAGAAGTATGTTATCAGAGAAGAAAGTTCCAAAGAATTTTTGGCCAGAAGCAGTAAATTGGATAGTGCATGTGCTCAATAGAAGTCCTACATTGGCAGTGAAAGATATGACTCCTGAAGAGGCTTGGAGTGGTGTCAAACCCAATGTTGATTATTTTCCGGTTTTTGGATGCATTGGTCATGTTCATGTGTCAGACAGTAAGAGAAAGAAACTGGATGATAAGAGTTTTCAATGTGTGCTACTAGGGATGAGTGAAGAGTCTAAGGCATATAGACTTTATGATCCAACGTCCAAGAAGATAGTTGTAAGCAGAGATGTAATTTTTAAAGAAAATGAGTGCTGGGATTGGGGAAGAAGTAATGAAGAAGCAAGAGTTGATATCCTTGAGTGGGAAGATAATAATGAAAATGAAAATAAACATGATCAAGGTGAAGAAGAATCTGAAGAGAATGTGGCAGCAGAAGAAGAAGGAGGAGATGTTAGCTTATCTTCAAGTGAGTCACTTGGAGAGAATTCTCCAACATCTGAAGAAAGCTCACCAAAAGGGAGGAACAGAAGAGTACCGTTATGGATGGAAGATTATGTGAGTAGAGGAGAATTTTCATAAGAAGCTGCGCACAACAATTTGGTTCTTTTTACCTCAACTTTAGATCCAACTACCTTTAAAGAAGCTATTCAAAGTTCCAGGTGGAGAGCTGCAATGAACGTAGAAATAGAAGCAATTGAAAAAAATGGGAATTGGGAGTTGACAGATTTGCCTAAAGGAATAAAGAAGATTGGAGTTAAGTGGGTTTTCAGAACTAAGCTCAACGAAAATGGCGAGGTCGACAAGTGTAAGGTGAGGTTGGTGGCAAAAGGGTATGCACAACAGCACTGCATAGATTATACCGAGGTGTTTGCACATGTGGCTAGGTGGGATACGATTCGAATGGTACTTGCTTTAGCAACTCGAAATAGTTGGAGTGTGTATCAACTTGACGTCAAAAGTGCTTTTCTGCATGGAGAGCTAAGTGAAGCAGTGTTTGTTGAGTAACCGTAAGGTTATGAGAAGAAAGGTGAAGAGCATAAGGTGTACAAATTGAAGAAGGCATTGTATGGCCTTAAACAATCCCCTCGTGCATGGAATAGCCGGATTGAAGCCTATTTTGTCAAAGAAGATTTTGAGAGGTGCAACTGTGAACACACCTTATTCATAAAAACAGGAGATAAAGGTAAAATTTTGATTGTTAGCTTATATGTTGATGATCTAATTTTTACTGGTAATGATGAGAATATGTTTGTTAAGTTCAAAAATTCTATGAAACTTGAATTTGATATGACTGATTTGGGAAAGATGAAATATTTTCTCGGTGTGGAGGTTTTACAAAATCCCGAAGGCATTTATATTAGTCAAAGAAAGTATGCAAAAGATGTTTTGGAAAGGTTTGGGATGGAAAAGAGTAATAGTGTGAAGAATCCGATTGTTCCTGGTGTTAGACAAATGAAGGATGAAGAAGGATCCAAGGTGAATGCTACCATGTACAAACAATTGGTTGGAAGTCTTATGTATCTAACTGTAACAAAGCCAAATTTGATGTATGTGGTGTCTCTCATTAGCAGGTTCATGGCAAGGCCAACTGAGTTACATTTGCAAGCTGCGAAAAGGATACTAAGATATTTGAAAGGTACTGTAGATTTAGGAGTTTTTTATCGAAAAGAAGATAATGGAGAGTTGATGGCATATACAGATAGTGATTATGTAAGAGATGTAGATGACAGGAAAAGTACTTCTAGTTATGTATTTCTACTTAGTGAAGGAGCGGTGTCTTAGTCCTCAAAAAAACAGCCTGTAGTTGCTTTGTCTACAATCGAAGCAGAGTTTGTTGCAGCTGCCTCTTGTGCTTGTCAAGTGGTGTGGATGAGGAGAGTATTGGAGAAGCTTGGTCATCGTTAAGGCAAGTGTACCACTATGCTATGTGACAACAGCTCTACCATTAAGTTATCCAAGAATCCAGTCATGCATGGACGCAGCAAACACATTGATGTAAGGTTTCATTTCTTGCGTGATTTAACCAAAGATGGAGTTGTTGAGTTAAAGCATTGTGTCACACAAGAACAAGTTGCAGACATTATGACAAAACCACTGAAGTTAGATGTGTTCTTGACGCTGCGTGAGTCAATAGGTATGTGTGGTACCAAGACTAATTTAGGGGAGGAATTATTGGGGTTGTAGTTGAAGTTGTAAAAAGTTTATTCGGTTAGTAAATCCTATTATTTAGGACACGTGAGTAGAATCTCACCATTTCTTTAGTAAGACACGTGGGTAAAATCTGACCATTTCTTTAGCCTCTTATCATGTTATTACGATCCGTAAATCATGGATTGTTTGTTTTTCAATTTATCTCTTTGTAAGGCTTATATAAGCCAACTGCTTATGATGAATAAAGTATATGATCTTTTTCTGAATTGAATTTATAACATATTTAACATGGAAAATCGCCGATGTCTACCTAAAAAGGTTTCACAGAGAACTACAAGCACGAGTAAAATTTAGTAAGGCTGTGAGAGAAGGTAACAAGCGAGTCATCTTTGTTAATTTTGGTTAATTTATTGCCGTTAATTTACAATATTTCCCGCACAGCCATAATAATCATCCTAAAAGCAAAAATGCCCATAGAGACAGAGAGATCATGTACAACTTCGTCTATAACTAAGCCCTTGAAATATAGGCAAGATTTGTATTTTAACACATTCCTCTAATGTTTCTGTCGTCTGGCTTGTAACTTTCTAGTGTGGATACCGCAGGAAGATCACATGTTCACAGGAGGAGTTCCCTGAGTATGGCAATGAGTGTATAGAAGTATAAGCACTTTGACAAATATAATATAAGCAACCAATACAAAAATCATAATCATTCATTCTATAATGCTATCTACATTTCTTGTATAAGCCAGTTGAAAATTTGAGAGATTCAAAGAAAAAAGCAAGACGTTTCGAGTTCTCTGCAAGAATCTACCATTTCTGTTGCAGGTCTGACAGCAAGCAAATAATTGCGTAAAAGATCTTACCTTGAAAAGGAGGTCATAAGCAATATGCTCCCAAGGCAATGAAATAGACATTAAGCAGCATTTGAGGGGTAACATCTCATCTTCAGGAATTGAAGAGGCAGCAGCAGCAGCTGCATAGGCATGCTTTGCTGCCACAGATGCAACAGATGCTGCTTTTCGGAAAATAGAGCCAATCCCAAGCCCTTTCTTCGATGTAACTGGTGAAAAAGGTCCAAAGTCTTGCTGGCTTTGATCTGATATGGTAAATGTTATACTATATTTGAGCAGGTAATTCACATTGTTCAATTTATCCATTAACAAACATGACAAGTAGGATTCTCTGGTTGATGGAAATAATTGTACAAAGCTTAGTTTCATGGAGAATTTAGGTCTTTCCAAACCCCTTTGAACGTTGGTTAAGCTTTAGGTCCTTCGTTATTAAGTAATAACAACGGAATTGCGTGTGGTTGGAAATATTCTCACGATATAATACAGATGCATAATTGAGTCCTCTTGTTTCTGGACTTTCTCTAGATAAAGATAATGTTAAAGATTTGTGCTCCCAATCATGCTTTCCCCATCTAAACAAACTCTTCTTTAGAAAAATATCACTTTGGGTAAATAGAAGCAAAAAGGTTTTATTCAAGAAAAAAGGTATGCAACACCCAAAACCCAAAAAACAAGAAATGCACACCAAACATGAAATACTGATTGAAAATAAAAACTTTCATGACAGACCCCACAGAACAGCATGAAACTCCAAATGTTCAAATGAGTAGAAAAATAGAGGCATGCTGTATTATTTTATCCTATTACCTGCAACACCAGAAACAGCAACTTCAACTTCCCCACGTCCTCCTGGACCCTTCATGTAGAGTCTGTCTGTTTTGGAATGACCCAAAGAAAGAAGGCTCCCAAATCGAGACTTGCCAGCTGTAAGGCATGGAGTGGGGGAGAGAGGAAATCAGTTACAAATTACACGAGAACCCATGTTGAGATCCAGTGCCTGGACCTCTATAAGCAGCATATAGAAGTTAAATGAATGTGAATGACAAATTATCACATAAACACAATTCAAGTTTTGAAGGAGAACTGTTGATTTGTATATCAACACGTAGCATACTAATAACTAAATAGAAACAACTTTGAAAATTCCAGTTGATATGCTTTTGATCTTTGATTGTTATTCATTGATCTTGTCACATTGATATATTGAATTTTACTATTAATCCTTGAAGAATATAAAATGATCACTACTGAACAAGGAGCTAAGCCTTCCAACAATGCCATGATTCTCTTCCATTCATACTTAAAACTTTCTAAACCACTGAACAAATAATCAGCATCAATAAGTAGCAAAAAAATTTTTTTTCTTCTAACGGTTAAACAATTGATCAACAATTCTCTTCTAACTAATTATTGCTCAAAAGGTTGACTTCAAGCTGCAACAGTAAGATATAACACTTCAACCACATTGATTCAAATTATGAAGCATACCATCATATGCTTCACGAACCATTTGATAGCTCACAAATCCAGAGAAAAGAGTAAGCTGCAATGACAACTGCCAGCAAATCAGGGCACATATTTATCTTCCAGTGAATATTATCATATAAAACCAAGCAACATCCTGGTGAGAGAATAAAAACATATTAACCCAAAGCAGTTAGCCCCATTGATAAGGAAGGGAGTCCACCTTCCTTCTCAATCAAGGTTTGGTTCCTCTAGGGAGGACTTTGCTTGAATGCATAAGGCCAAAGAATGCCCAACAAAGCGATAATTTGAAAAAAGGAGTTGATACATAACTGTCAAAGCAAAGTAAAAATACTAGGAGTGAATGAACAAAAGGTAGCAAGTATAACCAACTCTTATAGCCCTGGATCATCACAGTAGTAGGAATCTTATATTGGGACCTTAAGAATATGCTAGGTCCAAACATTTAAGGGAAGATTACCAAAAACTGTAATGCAAAAACCAAGGCCAAACGTCTGACTAAGTATTGGTATTCTATTCTGTGTCTCACAAGTTTGTGGGCACGTTAACTCGAAAAGATGAATAGTGGATGCCTGGAACCATTCACTCTCGAGACCAAACATCTGACCAACTATTGGTGTTCTCTTTGTCTCACAAATTTATTGACACGTTCACTCAAAAAGAGGAATAAATTTTGCCTGGAACCAGTCAATCTCACAGTAATGCCCATCATAATAAATATAACAATATAAGAAACACAGTACATTGCAACAGGAAAGCTTTCAACCAAAATATGAGAACAGAAGATTGAAAGTCTTGGCAGCAAGTAATCAATGGTGAGCTACTTTAAGAGATGAATCAACAGCATATTAAAGAACTAGTAGGCATATAATGCCTCTCCAACAATAGAAGATGAGATATTGTTGAATTGAATCTAACATAAGTGATTGTAACTTTTGATCTGAAAGCTAAATATAACCTTAGAATTTATTTTCACTGAATTGCGATCATGATCCTGGGGGGAACCACTACTACAACTGCTGTCATTGGACCCCTTCTCACTAGGAAATGCTGCCCCATCATGTGCATTGAGAAGTACACAGTAACAATGATCTGTTTCTGTCAAGACCTGGGTAATACAAAGGCAAAGAAAATCATGTAAATCGCAAAGATGTCAAAATGGATTAAAAAAAAAATTAATATAAAAATATTAATGGGATTAGATGATAAATATGACTTGCATAGATAGTGGCAGAGAGTTACTCGAAGCACAGTGTGGTTTGGACACATGAACAGTTTTAATTCCATCAGCCAACAGCTTGCTTAGATGAAGCAACTTTAAAGGTACAATTGCAGAACAAATTAAAAAAGAATTACCACGGCATCAAATGTGGAGTCAAAATCATCAATTGCAAAACAAATTTCTGGATATGCAGGTCTTATCTCTGTTTCCTAGATATTAGACAAAAAATGTTGTCAGATGAAATTTAACATAACAAACAAACCAGTAAGTCATTGTCAGAGAGTATCTTAACCTGCCTTTTTTGAGTCTAACTGAAAATTTACTCGACTTGGAGACGCATAAACAGTCTTTACAACCTGTAAGCGAGAATAATAAGACGTAATTCCTGAACAAGCAATAACACTAAATAAAAGCAGTTTGCACCTTATATATGGGAGAAAGTGAAGTATTTTGCCCAGCTTGATGATTTCGAAGAATCTGATGACTGGAAAAAAGCAAGTTAAAGTTCTCAATCACAAAGTTCTTTCATCACATTGCTGGCAAACCTCACTTCTTCATTTCTTTTTGTAAGAAAGGCACATTCAATGTAAATGTTTAAACCTTCCTGAGAGAAAAATACACATTGCACCGAAACTAGACTATTGTCAATCATTAAGAGACCTATACTGTTAAAATGCCATTATGACATCTGCCTACATGTGGTAAGCTAGGGCATGAAAATACAAGGTCAAGCCATCATAGTTGGCTGAATAAAATACATTGAAATAAACAGAATCACTACACAGGCACATCACCAAAGAAGGCTGAAGGACCATCCTGTGAATACTTTTAAGGGACATGAATGTGTCAACTCTAGAAAGATTCCAATACTAGTGTCCAAATCCATAAATGTGATAATATACACTCATAAAAGATGCGGAAATAGATGCTCTTCAAAGATGAGAAATAATATACCATAAGTGAAGAAATGAAGGGGAAGAAAAATACCTGCAAATTGCTACTGTTACTGTGAAGGAAGTGTGAGCAATTAAATTTAAGTAAAATGAACGCCTCCAATCTATATCTGGTGGATTTTCGCTGATTAAAGTATCCAACTGTAGATGAATTAGAAAAACGTATATTTTGTAAGCATAGGAAGAAAAGGTATATTTTGAAGGCAAAGGTGTTTTAATAAAGCATGAGGCATAGATTTTTCAAGCTCGATCTGATTCTAGAGCTTTGTTTGTCTTGCATTCTGCTTCTGTTCATTTAGAGGGAGAGTTCGCTGCATCTAATAATTTAGTCAAACTTGGAGGTTGATTCTCTGTTGCAATAGGCTGATACTTATTAATAGCAAATCTTGCTATAAGTAAATGCATCAATAACAACATCCAGCATTATTGTCTATCATGAATTCACCGACCTCGTTCTATATCCGTTAAGGATTATCATTAATTCGTATATAATACATACCTTGTTTGACTCCGTCTTTGAGGTAAATACTCTATATCATTAAGTTAACAGAGCTTATTTCAAAAAGTTTAATCTACTTCATTATTAAAAGTTCAGTAATTTTGCATTTTGAGTATACTAACTCAAAGCTTGGAGGCTAATAAGCTCCAAATCAACAAGATGTCAGCATTCCCAAATAGTTGATGAAATAGAATCTCATTATAAACTGAGAATTCACCTACACTAAATTCTTTCTACTATATTTCAGAGTGGAAAAAACCCCAGATCAAAACCTATGTTTTGATATACATAATGAACACAACTTTTTCTTTTAACTATTCAAAGTTAAATGTGAGCAAGTCAGACAAGGAAGACTGTTCCAGAAAAGTAAGTATGATAACGGGAAAAAATCAATCTGAATGGGATCAAGTTCAGCAGAGTCACTAAGTTAAAGCTCAGACTTCAAGTTGCTTTTACCTTAGGAGCCCACCTGCGTACAAAATAGGGTGGGTCACTTTCCCCATTATCATTGAAACCATATCCTTCTGCGCTCTGCAGCATCAGAAAATCGTTAAAAATGCCAAATTAAAAAAAAGAAAGAAAAACAGACGCCCAAATCACTATTAACATAACATAGTCTGAAGCAGTAAAATGAAATAGCATCAGTGCAATGCCACACCATTTTCTTGACAAAAAATAAGAGATCATCATCCTGGCGTTTCGTAGACTCCTTTCCGCGTACAAAGTACAAGTCGAACACATCGCACCAAAAACGCGAATCCATCACTACATCTGAACCTTCAGGCTCAGAATTCACCAACATCGTCGAGTGCTTCTTCACCATAGACAACAATTCACACCTATGGACGCACAAATTCGTAAAATTGAAGCATCGGGAGAAATGCTCAATACTGAGCTAGGAGTTGAGAATTATGAACCATACCTGGAAGGTGTATCTTCTCCACTCGCTAGCATTTCTGTCTGTCGAATTACTGGTAAAATAGCGTCTTCGAATCGGTAATCTAGGGTTTTAACTAAGAAACGTCTAGCTTAAATTCCAGCGATCGCCGACCAAACGGCTACGCTTTTCTTTTATTGCGTACAAGGAGACTAGAATCGGAATCGAAGAACGTTGGTTGAAGAGCAAGTATTGGGTGCGGTAAGGTACAGCAAACAATTTTTAACCGCGAAAAATGGTGGGCAAGTAATTCTCCGTACGGGGTTAAAGGTAATTTGGCAAGTCGGAGTTGGATTTTTAGTCAGCCGACGTTACATGTACGTAACACAGCCTGATTGCTGTCACGACAGCGAACAGTAACCGACTCGCGATATGAAATGGTTTTGATTGCCCTCCACCTTGCGGTCAAACAAAAAACCACCTAGCGGTCAGCAACCCTCAAGTGAGTAGTCAAGGAGATCTCCTAATTTAAGTAAGATTAGGGATTTAAATCGCTTTTACGAGTACAGTCGTTTAAAATTTGAAATTAGAGCTTTGTCTTTTATAAAATATCCACTTGATTCGAGCGAGAATTAATTTAAGTGTGGATAGGTTAAAGATATTTTCTCATAATTAAGA
Source organism: Erythroxylum kapplerianum (assembly GCA_025434765.2). NCBI lineage: Eukaryota > Viridiplantae > Streptophyta > Magnoliopsida > Malpighiales > Erythroxylaceae > Erythroxylum > Erythroxylum kapplerianum. The sequence continues at coordinate 264,710 of JANSVI020000138.1, read as the reverse complement.
CCCTCTTAAAATACCTAGTAGGCAACTAAAAAAAAAAGTAACGATGCGCTATTATTGTAAAATTAAGGAGCTGTTTGTTTCTGTTTTTTTCCTTATTTTTTGTTGTCATTTTTGTAAAAGAAAAAATAGGTAAGTAAAACGTGTTTAGTTTATTCTGTTGCGATTTTTTGTTTCTGAAAATAAAAAAACCACAACAGTTTTACAGAAACCAAAAATCATCGTTTCTCTAAATTTTGACAACAAGTTTTCTT
>JANSVI020000127.1:1820-11883 GCA_025434765.2 Erythroxylum kapplerianum | reverse complement strand
ACCCCTTAATCATGGACAATATGAAATAATCACATAAAAGCTATAGGTAAATACCATTTATAACAAAAAAAAAATCCAAATTCTCTTGCCTTTGAGTTGTTAATGCACTCTGAATTGATTACGTCTCTTTAAATTATTAAATTTAAATAAATCACTTAATTAATCAATAATTTAGAATTAAGTAATTAACTCGATTCAATTGATGAGTATATATTTCAATATATTTTTACTCTAAACTAATTATTCTTTTTAAAAATTGAAACGAATTGTGATCTTTTTTATTGACTACTTAATTTTTAATCTCCCAAATTAAAAAGATATTTGTAAACTTATCACTTATTGCTTCACAATCTATTTTATGTTTTACTTAAGAAGTAACATATTAAAAAATATTTAATATTTTGGGACCTTTTCAACTTAGTGTCAAACTTTCTAAAATTTTTAATTTAGTGACAAACATTTTAAAATTTGCATCAATAAGATTAAAATGTTATCTTTGATGATGTGGTCAACAGATAGATATATGGGGATGAAAATGGGTTGGTCCATGAGTCAGTCTCGCTAATTTTTTTAAAATTAAAAATATAAACGTCTTTTTATAACTGAGTTCGGGACTGGATTGCCCAGGCCTAATAGGTTGAAAAATTTTCCACTTCAAAGCCAACCTGATTCATTGCCTAACCCTACCATTTACTATGACAATTCAGTTCTCTGTCAGTTTGCAGATATTATCAAAGCTTTAATTTTAGAATAACAGGGAAAAAGGAGAACATAAATCAATGTTTAACTTAATCTCAGAATAGATCAAGGACTCACTACCTCAGGAATACACCTTCAAAACTGCATGAGCAGATTCAACTAGAACTGCTGCTGCTGCTGCAAGCTTCCCAATGAGGGAAGAAAAATCCTAGAGAGAACATGTACAGTTGTTTCAGCTAAATGGTATTTACAAAGTGCCTCCCAAAACTCAGTACTCTTACCTAATCATCCACTGACTGGATCTCTCCCATCATGATCCTGTTACTGACAACATTGAAACCCAAAACTGAAGGGCTAACTTTCTTTCCTTTCTTTCCTTTCTTTTTCCCTCCTCCCTTTGAGGACCCATCTGTCGCACCGGGGATGTTGTTACAGTCAAAATCATCATTGCCTGCATTGTCGAAATTCATGTCTCTGGCACTGTTACTAGTCACCTTCTGATCATTCCGACTTAGGAAGGCAATTTCAAGTACATCTGATGGCAATAATTCTTTATAGTTTAAGAATTTGTCGATGAACTCATGATCAGGATCAAATGACCCAAGGTTCTCTGTCAAAAGCATCTCAGCCTCTGATCTGGATTGCTTCAAGCAGAACTCCAAGAAACTAGTATCTACAGCGATAACATAAGAGTGATGTAAGAAAAGAAATTCAGAAGATTAAGTTTTAGTGGTCAATGATGAGCATTGTTTATATGACATTCCGAACCACGAAACCAGATCTACATTTTTAATCTGAAAGTATTGCCAGACAACTAGGACTCAGTCCATTTAATTCAGCTACATTTGAGATTTACACAATTTAAACATGCTTATAGCATGTTTTTCTACAGAAAATTGTGACTTCGGTCATCGTTCCTTTTTTTTGTCAATTAAATCTCGTGATGATGTATATGCAACTGTTCATATACCAATTGGTGCTCTTCAGAAAATGTTAAAAAATGTAAAAGATACCTTTTGAACCGATCAGTCTCAAACCTCCCCTTTTCTTCTACTCTGGAAGGAGTTAGATCTCCAAGGCTGATAAAGATCACCATCCTTTTCGTCTTTTCCATGAACAGAATGATGAGACAACCCTTTTTCAAATGAAACTTCAACATCTTTTCTAAATTCCACTTTATTCTCATGCGAAAATTCTTTCTCCTTACCACCAGGTCCCCACCATGTGTTCCATTTGCTCTCACGCCGCTGATCATAATGGGCCTCCCGATTACCCAAATCAGTCCGGCGCTCAGAGGGGGCACGACGAGCTTCATAATGCCTAATGGATAAATTCTCTGCCCAGTGATCAACTCTCCGTGTCTCACCAATATCCTTGTCTCCATCCCTCCGGCGATCTTTGCGCATTGAGGAATTAAAGTCTCTTTCTTCATCACGCCATCGTTCACAGCGACCAGTCTCCATATCAAGCAAGGAAGGTCGGAAAACATCCTTCTTCTTCTGGATCTCGTGACTCTCCTCATTATTGCTTGATGATTTTGTGCTGGCTGAGCGACTACCATAGGCTGGAAATGGGCTGGAGTGGCTCTCCAGTGTACATATCAATCCCCAATGCAGAAAATGAAAATTATAACCAACAAACATAAAAAGGAACATATCATAACAACTTGATATGCATGGCTTTTGGGTTGGAAGGGTATATAATGACACATAAAAATTTATTTAGTTATGTAAAACTATGGCATTAAAGATATAGATAAAACTATGGCATTACAGATATGGATAAAACTATGGCAATAAAGATATAGATAAGTAAATAACAAGGTTCTGACTACATACCCCACTCCCTACACCAGCCTTGCTCTCACCTGGCTTCGGTAGGCCATTGTCGTGAAAGCGGGATAGGATTGTCAGATCCTTAAGCATCTGCAATCAACTTAAATATATGGACAGCTCCAATTTGGCAGCAGTATTACTGGGAAATTGGCATCCTTGAGCAACTTATAAATTGAAAATTAATAGATATGGAGAGGTTGATTCACAACTGAGGGCAGATTGTGCAATGCAATCAATGCTTCCGAGTAGAAGCAAGCAGAGAAAGTAAAGCAACCTTAAGGAAATTAGTCTGGTGTTACAGTTACAAAAATCTAAACCAACTTTTGGCAACTCGGCAATTTCAATCTTTCATTTCTGAGGACAATCAAAACATGTTCAGTTGACACTTCTTTGCTTTAGGTGAGAATAATGTCTGGCCTGATGGCTGAGTCAACTCCAAGGCTTTCTGATCCACTTGAAAAGACACAACTGCACACTAGTTACGAGAGATTTGCCGCAACAAAACATAACATAACAACTGAAATCTATGGATTTCCAGTATAACACTATAAGTGACCAAACCTTTAACGCTAAGCAAAATTAACTGGTACATTTATAACCAACTTTCCGGTACTAGATATCCCCGGGAGTCTGCACACGCCAATCACTAATCGAGAATGTTTCATCAGTACGAACCCCATCTCTTACATGGTCCGATAACTCACACGAGTTCCGGACAAGGTTCGATACATTCACTTGCTAGTGTTCCTCGGATAAAGTTTTTGTCGTTGAAATTAATAAATTTGAAAAAAATAAAGAAACGAAACCAAAGCACACATCGTTCTCAAACTACATTTTCCTGTGTTAAAGATAAAGGAATCCAAATGCTTTAAATATCCAGCATACATTTTTTTAAATTCTTTCTCTTCTGCATAGTATGAAAATAAAACCAACAGCCAAATATCAAGCAATGAAAAGATACCATGAAATTGTTTTCACGGTTCAGTGATAAATGTAAAACCCTAGCTTTACAGAAACCATAAATCTCTAAACAAAAATCGCTGAATTAACCCAGTATCCACGTTAATGCTATCTAAAGCAGGGAGACAAATAGGTCCAGCTCGCAAGGGAAACTAGGGTTTTGGTTTAAAAACCCAAGGGACAACCCTAGGAACACAAGAATTGAACATGACAGAAGAAGATTGAATTTGTTTCAAGCAACTAAGAGGTCGATTGACCTTTGGAGATCTGGTGAGGCGGCGTGACGGAGAGGCCGTGGCGGGAGTCGGAGATCGAAGTGTTAGCCATGAGTCAAGACCTAGCGACAGAAGCGAGCCGAGAGAACCCTTTCTAGTTTTTGTTGCGTTGAGCGAAGAGAGAATATAGGTTAAAAGTGACTGGGAGAGAGAAATTGTGGGGAATGGGAGTAGGTTAAGCCGATGCCCTCCCCCAGCTCACGTTAGCTAGGGTTAGCGGTTCGTTGTCCGCCCTCCCAATTTGTACTAAGAGAGCCGGGTTAGTTCGTATGAGTACAACTTTAAGTGTTATCTTCACGCGCAAAGAAGCTCGTGTAAGCCACATTACAGAGATTCGGGTTGCGTGGTGCCCACGCGACGAGAGGTTGTGTTGTGGGAAGTGATTGCGGAGGTTATCTCAGTGTTCCAGCGGCCGAGTATGGTTGCGGAGGAATCGGTGATGGGCGCGTAATGCGCGACATTTTGGCGTAGGTTAAGGTAAATCTATAAGTAGATTGCGTTTTCCAGAAGTGGAAAAGAGGGACGGTGCACTTCCGGGGTTTAAAAGAGTATCTAACAAAAACAAGAAATAAGGAAAAAAGAACCCAATAATAATTAAATATCTTTGGAGATTTAATTATAAAAATTTTTAAGTATTCAATTTTTAGATTTATTTTTTAAATTTTTAGTTTGATTTATTTTAATAATTATTAATATTAAACACTGATCAATTTATTAATTTATAAATTATTTTTGTAAATAAATAAGTTCTTGCAAACTAAAATAAATTAATTAATTTTTTATTTAATAATATTTTTAATTAAACTTCAATTTCTTAAAAAAATATAAACAATTTCTTTCAATAATATTTTAAATTTTAAATTTTATTTAATCTTTAATCAATTTTATAACGATCTAATATCAGTTAACCTTTTAAACATTAAATCTCTTCTCTTAATGGTTTAACGTTTTGTTTGATTTTTATAATATATCGATCACAATAGGCATATGCATAATCAATGGGTCAAAAAGTCCTACGTTTGATTCCCCTTTACTTACATTCTTTCGATCAAGCTTGTCGTACAAAGCTTGCCTAGTGTGGAGTACCCAATTGACTTAATTTGCAATCTATTGTGTCAATCTTAAAATATAACCAGTACACATTCAAAAGGTAACGGCTGCGAGTTCCTTTAAAAAAAAAATTCAACAGGTCCAACTTAACTTAATAATTACAATACATACATAATATCGATGACAATAGATCAGGTTAAATTTGAGCCCAATCTAATTAAAGTCAACTTAAAACTCGACTGAGTCTAAAGTTCTTAATCTTTAATTCGAGCAGTTCAAACTCAATCAAACCTTAATCAAGTTCGATTAAATGTGTTTTTTAAAAATTTTATTTTTATTAAAAATTTTCGACCTTTAAGCTAGGTTGAACAATGTTAACCTAAGCACGGGTCAAAGTCTAATTAACTAAGGCCGAACCCGAACATTGACATTCCTATACATGACCATGGTTTGAATAAGAATTTTGATTTTACATTAAATCAAATGCGTTTTTAGAAGTATTGCTTAGTTGATTACTAAGCAAAGACTTCAACCCAATTTGACTAGAAATCAATGACATTCAAGTGGAACTCAAACTTAGGAGTCTTCCAACTTGGAAAGATCACTATATTTTTGACCTCAATTGAACCTTGAACAGCTCGAACTCAAATCAAATTAGACTCGAACTACGAAAAAATCAAGATTATGACTCAAACCCAACTTATTGTCATCTCTAAATTTAACTAATATACAAAAATAATAGCAAATTTCCCATTATAAAAGAAATTCAAGTGTCCATATGAATGCATCATAAGGACAAACGATGGCATTGCTCTTTTGAGAGAGTGGAGAGTTCTACTAATTTAGGCCAACAAGCATTTAACCATAAAAAGAAATGATTGCCATTGCCAAAACTCCCCTCCATGGGCTAGAGTTCGACCTCATACCGTTCAAAATAATGTCGTTTTAGACAATTTGGGCCATTTGAATCTGCTTCCCCAGATCGAGCCCGACTTAAAACCTGATCATCCCCGTATATTCCAGGACGAACTAGGCTTAAAATGTCATCCAACTCTTTTCAGCATGAAATCAATGGAATCGCAAGTACAATAGTAAAAAGTAAAATGCAAAATTTGGCTTTATTGAATGAGCATGTGCAAAGGATGCGTAAAAATGAGAGTTCTGATCTAACTTGCAAAGTTTTTCCCATGATACATCCACTTATCATCAGAAACATAATCGAAACGACGGTCGAAAGTGAAGATACTATTCACAATCTTCATAATGTCAAGAAGGATCGTGCTTGGAAATGAAAAACATCAGCAGATTAAGTAGATGTATCATGTTTAAGATACTTTTAATTTACTATGGACAGCGAGCAAAAGTGTCCGGTAAAAACTCACTTATATCCGAGGTAGAAGAGTAGGAGGATTAGCCGGGACATCCGAACTTTCCTGCAAAGTGAAAACACAGAAAGAAAAGGAAACCTTCAGTCACAATTCCTGAACACAAACTGTTGTAATTTAAAGATCTTTTCTGTCCTGGTATACCTCCAGGAACTTTGTTAGCAATGTCGACGTGCTGTAATTGAAGCCCTCGACGGGTTCTCTCTTTGTACGAGAAGCATGAAGCTGTTTTCTAACTTGAGTGGCCAGTGACTAGTCGCAAAATAAACAAGTGTTATCAAGAGTAGAGGAAGCTAAAGTTTAATAAATGATTTAGCAAAACAGTTGGTAGCATGATTCATACCTTTCCTAACTCAACTCCCCACTGATCGAAAGAGTTGATGCCCCATACAAAACCTTGAACAGCGACTCTGTGTTCATAGATGGCCAACAACTGAAAAGAACCAGTGAGTGTTCCGAGTATTAAGTCATGAAGGTGATAAGGTAGACATTATGGCGGAGACAGAAAAGGAAGTGACACCTCTGAAAACACAAAAATGCTTGACAAAGAAAAGCCATATACCTGACCAACTTTATATGCGTCCAATGATGAAAGCAGAAGGCTGAGAGATGGCCTATTGCCAGAGAAGGTCTGCAAAAATCGACCGTTGGAAGAGTCATTCATCTAAGAAATTAGTGACAGCAAGGCTTACAACAAAAAGCTGCAAGCATTTACCTTGTGAGGAATGAGATTCTGTGGAACATTCTCCTTTTGCAACTGCTCTGGTGTCTAAAGAAGAACAATAATTAATCAAATACCTAGATAGGTCCATGAATTATCGCAACCGGAGCATAAAATCTACCTTGCCATACGCCAGAGCATCCGGCTGGGCGAAAAAGTTGGACATGAGCTCATCATGGTTATTCACAACCTCGCCTGTCAAACATATTAACATAAACGGTAGAACAAAATCAAAGCTTCAAGAACTCAGATTGGAAAGTTTGAAGATACCTTCTAGGTATACAGGCTGCTGGCTCTTCACAACACCAATAAAATCACAGGGAATGACACGTCCCTGAAGAGTTCAGGATGATGAGACGATGAAATTCAACTTGAATAATCACGAAACATTTTTCGTGACTTTCGATTTCCTAAATAACAAAATCTAATTAATTCTATAAAATGATTAACACAAATCATAATAAAGTGAAAACTTAATTCATAGCTTATTCTGAAGCTTGATCTTTATCTTGTTGCATCCCTCAAACCATTTCAAAAACTTATCAGTTCCAACCACCATAGCAGTACAAGCGTCCAACCTCTAATAATTTCCACAGAATAAGTTGAGAGAACTTTATAACTCTTACAGAGAGTGTTAAGCAAGAAATGCTAGCTCTATAGAGCTTAAGCCTATTTATAATAAGCTTTGGACATTTTAGTAATTTAATTGAAATTAAATTCTAATTTCAATTAAAATTTAATTATAATTACAAATAATTCTAATTAAATACCAATTATGCCCATGTAAGATTCAATATCTCATATTGATCCTTATTTATTAAATATCTCACATTTAATCATAAAGTTTCTCAAACTTTACAATCAAGTCCGACTTGATTAAATTAACTTTGTTCTCTTCAACTTATTCTATATGTGAGACCCATTAGGTTCTCAAATATATTGACAATGATTATAAAATCAATTTTTAATTCATAATTAAAATTAGATAAATTTAAACTCCTTTTAATTTATCTTTAATTCTCCAATTAAACCATTTATAATCATAGATCAAGATTGACATCTAGCAATATGTCATGACCATCCAAATATTTAAAAATGTCAAAGTGGTTTTGACTAAATTTTCCATGTATAATTTTTTTGTATAATTTAATCTTTTCATCATACATTATTTCGATTAGACATAGAACTTGAAATTAATGTTTACTCTATTTTGAGTCTAATCATATTAGTTCTTTGTCATTAGCTTTCAATTCAATTAATGATATTTGTAAACTATTTACAAAACATAATTTCTTGGCTAAGGATTTCTTGAATTAATACTAATTGAGAACAACGAAACATTCTCCCTAATTACTTTAGGATGGTGAATTCTATCTTGATCATTTAACTATCTCCATATAGTTCATGCTATATTCCAATGACTACCGATTAAACAACTTATGATTAACTAGATCATAAATAGGATCAAAACATAACAATCTCCACACAAGATAACTTTGATGATCCCAGGTCAAATGATAACTTATACAATCATCATAATGAGAATTTCATAGACATATAAGTAATATTTCAAATGGATTTTTCATATTGAATCTGTTTAGTGAACTTGTTTTCTAGCAAACACCCACACGTTTGTTTAAGTATCTTTATACTTTAACCCATAAGATCGAATACTTCATAAGGAAAAACAAAACATGTGATAGTCTTTTTATGTTCTATTAATGCCCAATCTTAATAAAACAATGAATAGAAATATTTAGGAATAATACATAAATGCAATATGAATCTCCTAATTATAATCTCATTATAATTTCTTTTGTAATGTATAATTATCCCATGAACTTTATCATATGAATCTATACATGTACAAGACAAAGAATGCTTTTAAATAATTTGTCACTAAACTACAACTAAGACGATTGGCTGTAAGGCATAAATCAACAATTATGTATAATAATGCTTATCAATGTTATGAATATTTAACTGAAGCTTATACTAGTTTTGATATTGGTAAAATATCGTTATCGGAAAATAATACTATTTCAAATAATTTTTTAAAAATATAAAATATTCTATTAATTTATTTAATTAAAATTTAGTTCCTGATTATAAAGTTTATCGTTCTTAAGAAATAACTTCCGTAAAATTGTTTTAGGGATCCTAACATTAACAACACTTTTTTTTTGACGAAAACATTAACAACACTTTAAATAACTAAATCGTATTAAGTTTTAATTTTTATTACTAGTTAATTTTAAATAGTCAAATAATTTATTTATTTAATAATAAAATTAGATTCAAAAACTGAAATGACTTCACGTATTATTAATATACGAAGTAACTCAAAATTATTAATTAACTGAAATTTATTAAAATTTAAAGAAAAAATTAAAAATAAGAGTGAGCCAGCTTCTATTATTTATTTATTTATTACATCTAAATGAGATATACATGTTTATGTTATATATCTAACAGAAATATGTTGACAAATAAATAGAAAATTTTTGAAAAATAAATTAAACATAAATATTAAAATTAAAAAAGCAATATAAAAACAATGTTTGAACTTTGAAGAATAAAAGTAGACAATGAGCATTTAATATAAATTACGAGTCTTGAACAAAGTTATGAATGCAATATATAATGTTGGTACAATACAATTTTTGGTACTCGTTGATGTACCACACGTCATTTCAAATTAGTTTTTTTTAATTATAAAATATTTTTTAAAATTTATGTAATCAGAATTTATTCCCTTATTATAATATTAAAAAATTAAATTAATTTAACAATTCTATTTATTAAAAATAAAGGAAACATTTTAGAATATAATAACGATTTTTAAAATGTATTTATAATTTTACCTTATAAATTTAACAAAATTTTAAAAATACAATTTACTATCATACAAAATAAATTTATCAATTGAGGTTACGATAAGAAACTGGCATTCATAACATTGACACCTTAATAGTTGAGAAATAATGAATGTAATAGATGGTGAGTGGCCAGTATTAGAGGTATAGTGTAGTCTTACGTATAACATAGAGGGGTCAGGACGCAAATACAGTAGCGGATGAGATGTTTACAGTATTGTAGTTGTCGTAAAGAAAAGAGCCAACTGATATTGAACACAGT
>JANSVI020000102.1:128222-139594 GCA_025434765.2 Erythroxylum kapplerianum | reverse complement strand
ATATTTAAAAAATAAATTAAAAATTAAAGCAATAAAATAAGAATATAAAATTAGTATACAATAAAAATTAAACAAATTTGAATAATTTAAAATATAACGAAAAAGGATTATTAAATACACTGATCGGTTCAAAATTTTTGTAATTAAAATTGGTTCTATTTTTTAATCATTAACAATTTCTAATATTTTAAATTTTAGATTATAAATTAAATCAATAAGCACTATTAGATCATTATAAAACTAGTATACAATAAAAATTAAACAAAATTGAATAATTTAAAATATAACGAAAAAGGAGATTATTAATAAAACTGAAAATTTAATCAGTTCAAAATTTTTATAATTAAAATTGGTTCTATTTTTTAATCATTAACAATTTCCAATATTTAAAATTTTAGACTAGAAATTAAATCAATAAATATTAGTGGATCATTATAAATTTAGTATACAATAAAAATTAAACAAAATTAAATTAGTATGCAATAAAAATTAAAAAAATTAACATATAATTGAAGAAGAAGATTATTATTACTCATAAAAAAGAAAAAAATGATCAATTTATTAATATATTAACTATGAATAAATTAAATTGAAAAATTGATCGGTTCAAGTTTTTATAGTTAAAATCGAATCAGTTTTAAATTATTGGTAATTTATTTTACAATAAAATTAAGAATTTGGAATTTTAAAAAATAAAAGTAAAACTTACTTGATTATGGCAGTGTTGATAAGGGCAGTAATATTGATCAATTATAATAGGATTGTCTGTGTTAGTTGCCCTTATTTGCTCAAAATTGACATATCTAACATGGCCTCTACCTCCCTGCAAAATATAATAATTATATTAATTATTAATTATATTAAGTTTAAAATTACAAAAAATTAATAATTATATTAATTAATAATTTTAAAAATTAGTAAAATTACAAAAAGAGTGTTGAACTTGAACATAATTACCTGCCATGTCTTTATTCTCACACCATTGGTGGCTCCTTGAAATTCCACATCCCTCACGTTAATGTACTCCACAGTCTCGAACTTCCCACCTTTACCTAAACTTCCGATACTGTAATTAAAATTATTAAAAGAAAAAAGAAAAAGTTAGAAGATATATAAATAAGGAGTATTACTTTTAAGTTAATTGACACACTTAATCCGAAATTTCGCAATAAAGTAAAATTTAGAGAAGTTTGATAGTATGCAGCTTTATTCCTATATAGTAAAAAGACTGTTTTCAATAAACTCACATGCAGATATGACAATAAAATAATAATATAGGTTAAAGAATAAATAAATAAAACTGACATACTAAATTATTATGTAAATAAAAACACAATAAAAACATAACTAAATAAAATATAAAATATAACTCGATTTTCAAAAATATTTTAAAACTAAAAATAATGAAATATATTATCTATTTATCTTCAGAAAAGCACCAATACTAAGATGGAAAAAGAACAATAAAGCATCAAAACCTCAACTTTAAATCATACAAAACATGAAAATTCAGAAAAAAAAAATGAACATGTAGAAATACAAAATATCTAAAGCTATAAGATCGTTAAGCGTAAAAATTCAATCTCGACATAAACCCAACAATATCGGATGCAAAGAGATCAACATAATAAAACCTAGAAAGGATTAAACACTGAATCAAACAAATAAGCTAATATTAAAAAAAACATAAAGAATAGAAATTTCAGAAAATCCAATAAAACCCAGAAAACACATATATCAATTATATATAAATAATATTACTTTTAAGTTAATAACAAAAAATACAAAAAAAATCAAATTCACTTACCTTATACCATGTCCAGGACCACAATGAATCCTACTTATATTCAGATGTGACGAACCATCACCAATTGAGATGCAATCATCTCCTGCATGACAAATTAATATTATTAAATAATAAAAAGAAGTAAATAAAATAGTTAATTATACTAATTTCATGTTATTATAAATAAAAAAGATAAAAAATAATTAAAAAATAAATTAATAATTTTTAAAATAAAAAATCAAAATTCTTACCAGTCCTAATACTGCTGCTATCGATAGAAACATTCTGACAGTGTTTAATGTGAATCCCATCGGTGTTAGGACTGCGTTTGGAAGCGTTGATCGTAATGTTGTAAACATGAATGGAGTTCGAAGCATCCAAGTCAACGTGCACTTGTGGGCTATCTTTGAAATGAAGATTACTTAATACTATATTTTGTGAGTTTGCTATGGTTAATCCCTGCAAAATATATATAAAAAATGAATTTATTAACTTTTTTAAAAAATTATTTTATCAATAAATTAATAATTATAACGGGACAAAATCCTTTGTCCAATTTTATGATGTTTTATTCTGTCCCATGAATCTCAACCATTCATTTGTGTGGATTTAATGCAGGATCTACACAAATAAATGGCTGAGATTCATGAGACAGAATAAGACACCGTAAAAATAGACAAAGGATCTGGACTCATCATAACGCACCGCTGCTCTTCTGTTGCATAACTGTGAATTAACCAAAAAAAATCAGTAATTTATACAAATATAAGAGATTAAAAAAGAATAATTAATTTAAAATATAAATATTAATTACTTTGTCATGTTCATGCTCCCGACAATAGTTCCACCAACTTGATCCACGGCCATTGATAGTCCCAGATCCATGGATGGTTAAGCCATCAGCTTGCTTAAACACAATCCATTCTCTGCATTCGTCTTCATGACAGCTCCATTCCATAGGATCACTCGGTGCAACTACTTCTCCTTCAACCTGAAAGTTGACATTGGAGAGGCAGTTCCCTCTGAACGTAATGGGTTGAATTTGGAAGCTTTTGTCACCGGGAACGAGCATGGTTGGTGAACAAGCTGCGGTCGTACAAGTATCTTCCCAAGCATTCATAAAAGCCTGAAGTAAGAGATTAATACTTAATTACTTTCATTAAACGTATGTTTAAAAGATGATTAACTAATCTGACCAACCTGAGTATCGTCAGTTCTGCCATCTCCAATAGCTCCATAATCAAGAACGTTGTAAACTGCATTACCATCCACGCAACTTTCTAGTGCATGAGAACGAGTTTGTCGAAGAGGAAGAGCGGAGGCTACGATCAAAACGAGCAGAGAGTAAGAAAGTATAGTCATGGTTAGTTGTGGTTGATTGTAAGGATTAGTTCATGCACGTTTGTTTATAATATTTATAGAGCGTTGTAGTTGGATTACTTGTTGGATTAGGATTTTTAATTTATTTCCAAATTGATATGGGATTTTTAATTGGTGTTTAATACAAATTATATGTCACTTAGAAATTGATTATGAGAATATGTGTATTAGGATTTAAATTTATGTCCTTTTATTGGTACATGAATAATGAATCCAACCACAAATTGAATTGCAAATTAAGTTAAACAAGAGATCTAAGATTTAAAGTTAAACGGAATCGTATAATTAAAATTTTAATAAAAATAAAAAATTTGAAATAAACCAATCGAAGGAGTCAAAATTTAATTGAAAAAGCCACAAATAAAAAACTCAACCGGTTTGACCAGTTCAATTGTGAAAATCTTGAACCATCTAATTTTTTGGTTCGGTTTTCAATTTTTTGATTTAATTTACTTTTATAACTCTTGTTAAAAATTGATCGGTTTAAGTCAGTTTTCCTAAAATAATAATGAATTCTTATAAATTAAAATAAATCAATTAATTTTCTTTAACAATCTTTTTTCCAATTAAACTTCAAAATTTTTGATCATTTAGAATAACTTCTTTCAAATTCTTTAGTTTTATTCAATGTTTAGTCAGTTTTATGAAAGTTAGAACCTTTTAAATCTTAAACACCTTGTCTTACCGATTTAGCTTCAGGTTTTAAAAGGAGTATTAAATAAAAAATAATTAGGTTATTTTAATATATAAAAACTTATTAGTTTATATAGATTTAAAAAATAATAATGGATAATGGTTTTTTATTTTTTTTAAAAACAATATAATGGTAACCTCCATTATTTCTTTTATCCCATTCACTGGAATTTGAGTTTTACTTCAATTCAAACTCTCATAATCTATGCTTGAATACACACCGAAAGGAGGAGTTCAATACGCACTTAAAAGATAGTGACAGTTCCCATGGTTTATGACTTTATTCATTAAATATATATATAAAAGGAGACACAAGCCTTCAATGTTGAGTTGACTATCCAAGATTGTGGCAAGAAAAGTCACTTGCTACGTCAATCTCCAGCTGCAATTTAGAATTTGAAGTTCACCTACTTCAGCATAAAAATTAGACATTAAGCAGATGTATAAAGTTAGTCAACACCAAGCACTTTGTAATGAAATGACCACTAACAACCAAAGAAAAAAGGGAAGAACTTGTGTAGAGTTCTTAAAAAGCTATTTGATTATCTCATTTTGGAGAATACAATAATCATTTTTCAGGTTTTTAGGGGATAGCGAGTACATCTCCTGTTCAAAACAAAGCTTCCATACACATTGATCACCAACCAAATGGGTCTTCAGGTTTGGAAAACGGATTCCTAACCTGGGTTGGAAATCTTCAAGCTTCAAGTACGGATTCTTGTCCTGTCTTGCCGGGTTTATGTCTCAAGCCATGTCAGTGTTCCCATGATCAAGTATTTGCTAGGGAGGTCTCCAGCAGTGGGTGAAAGATATGTAATCTTCTTCCTGTAACGTTCAGGTAATGGTCAAGATTAAACTAAACCATAAGATGGACGGCTGATGCTTGTATGAAAGAAATAGAAAATGAAAAGACTCCACCTTTGAAGGTCGATGTCGGTTATGTAGATAAACCCGGCAACATTACTGCATCAGCAAAGAAATTTAGCCTCAGTAGTCAAATTTCAACTGAGTTAGTTGTGGAATAATTAATAGAAGCTTGCTGTTAATAAACAGTGGTACAAGGAAATGGAATGAACTTCTTCACGATATACTTTCCACGGAAATATATTGTATTGCATCAAGTAGGAATTCTACCAACAGAAAGTACAATTGCAAGACATTTACCAATTTCATCACTATTACCTTGAAACGATCTGATCCGGTTCTTGAGCGTACGAAACAGCAAGAACTACATGGAGCAGATCACGGTCAATATTCACAGGTGTGACTCTGAGGGGGTTAGCAATAGGGTCTGCACCAATTGGTAGAGCTGATCTTGGGGCCTGTGGCCCACCACCGATTCGATATATAAATAAATCACTAAAGTTTGCAATATTTGAATGCGGGGAAAGATCGTTAACAATCCCATAAAAGTATTCCTGAGAGAAATAGACACAAGTAAAAACCTTGATATTGAAAGAGTACAAAAGGAAAGAAAAGTCAAATGACAAGATATATGCTCTAATTCATAGGGATATATGTATTAGATGCTTTAATCAATATCTGAACTACAGATACGAAGTTAGGGACAAAAGCCTATGCATTATCAGATCTATTTGGTCTATAAAAAACAGAGTATTTACCCTAATCCTGTAACTCCTAGACTTTTGCCGGACTTTGGCACTCCTGGATACAACACCACCTGACCTCTGAAGTTTAACAACATCCACATTGGGTTTGCTCTTTAGCACATCCTTGAGCATACTGAAGAGCTTTTCCTACAACAAATTTATAAGGAACATTGTAGAAAAGGTTAAAGTGAATGATTCAGGATCATACAACATTTGATTCTAAGGTTGAAAGAAAGAGTGGCATCCATGGCTCAACCATTAGACAAAGAATCGCAATTGACATATGATTAAACAAAATGTTCATCAGCAGATTCACAAATAATCCCCAGAAGCAGTGGTCAAAACTTTTTGTTCCTTTCTTCAAGCTTAGTATTTTTCCCAATTAATGGGTCCCTAGTGACACTTTTAGATGATATTGAAAGGAAACTTTGAGAGACATGGGAAAGGAAAGGTTAGATAACAAATTCTTACATCAACATTTCTTAAAAGGCCAATAATCTTTTCTAGAAAATGAAAACCATCTAGTAACACAAATAACTAAAAGAATAACTACAAGGTTTCCAGAGTATATATTAAAAGCAGAATATATTGGAACTGATGGCTACTTAACCAAACATGAAAGTTCAAAACAAGAAGAAGAAGAAACAATTTTACTAATGTATCATTGTCCAAATAGTGATCCTATTTCTGCCAAGCACTACAGATCTCACATGGCAGCATTCCAAGTTCCTACATCAAACAGTAAGACATTCTGATATATGACGAACAGAAGAGCATGCAGATTACTTGACAAAACTCCAAAAGTTTTAAATTTTGGGCTGATGGGACTTGAGAAAAGGAAGGAATTGAAGACGAAAAGGAAATACAAACATGATAGGAGTTTCGGGTGCGGGGGTTAAAAAGACAACAGAAGGGGACCATAGGAGCATATGCAAAGTGCATAAATGATTTACCTGGCCCAAAACCAATACGACATTTGCATTGAATGTATCGATTGCATGAAGTAATAACTGCAAAAGAATGGAAGACATAGATAAAGTTGAGCTAGAGGTTCAGGACATTCAAGATATCAGTCCTGAGTGAAACATAGTGACTTTAGAAGTACCTCATACCCTACACCTTCTATCCATCCCATGGTGTTGATCACCATGCCTGCAGCACGAGACTCAGCATTTCCAGTGAATTGTCTCTGCAGTATTTCTGAAAGCTCCTTCACAAGCACTTTGTACAACTCTACGTTTTGACTGCAGAAACAACATGTTGAGAGACAATCACATATCTGGTTATTTTTATATATAACAGGAAGAACTTGAATTTGACAGGTTGATTAGTATCTATAAGCCAACCATGAGGAAGAGAGGTCAAGTCAAGGAGCAAACCAAGAAGTCAAGTCTAAAATTCTAGAAATATTTACCTGGGAGTAGTATGACCATAGAAGTAAACAAGCGGCATTTCAAGAGAAATCCCTTCCACGGGATCAATGGGTAACTCAATAGGAGTAGCAGCAATGCATCCAGGAATGGTGATAGCTCCTTGACCAATATCCAAGTCTACAAAAGTAGGTTTCCATCCTTGCTTAGCGGCCCAGCTAAGAAGCATCTTTGACAAGGTACTCTTGCCAGAATCTGTAGGTCCCACAACAATCACCCGAGGACCCTGAATTGATCACAATTATAATATGCTTTGACAAATCATCAATCATGAGTTCACTTTTTTACAAACTCCATGAAACATTCATGCACAGTGATCATGGAACTGAAAGAATCAGAAACATCTTCCAGTGCTTCTATATTATAGTTATACAAATGACTAGCTTAATTGTTCAAACAGACTATAGTAATCTAATTGCACACAAATTACCAGAAGTATGATTATTTTTATCTGCAATAAATGATGAAAATATAGTTACCCGGTGCCTACTATGCTGATGTTTATAAGCATCTTCCATAGTGATATTGATGATCAGGGGGATGATTCCAATGATTGTAACTAAAACCTCTAGTGGGAAATTCCAAAGTGCTGATCTCATATCTATCAGCACAGACAGCATATAGCAAAACTGACTCCTCCAACACAAATGGCCCAAATGCTTATTTTGCAGCAAATATTTTCATATGTATCTTGTTATGCATTTGCATCATATAACATTCATAAAGGCCAAAATCAAAGTGTTAATGTCTATTCAATAAAAATGCATAACCACATGGAATTTTGTCCAAGTGTTTTCGTAGGCGATGAATAAGAGCAAGCAGATATTCTACAGAAACAATCGCAAGCATACATACACCTCCATGCAACACGATCCAAGAGTTATCTTGATAACAACATGACTTCTCAAAGATCCTCAGTACACTAAGAAGACTACGCTAACTATTCATCAAGTACAAAAAGACTATAACCATCACATTATCTCATCATTCAAACGCATCCCTACATTCTAATGTAACCATAAAACCGCCACGAGGATATTAGAAAAGTGCTTGCACCTGAACGGGCTCAGAATCAGTAGAGGAGGCTTTCGCACGATTCCTTCGAGCATCAAGTATAGCATGAACATTCACATAACTAACCATTGGCGTCTGAAACCAACCAACCACAAAATCAGTGCCAAATCCAAGATCATAGATAGCGTCAAACAGTAAACAAATGTACCTCGTCGGCAGTATAATCAGTTTCCGTAGAACCATCCATCTCTATAGTAGCACCATACCAAGTAAACACCTATCGAAAAACACAAACTTGTTCAAAAAGACAATCAATTGAAAAAAATAAAATAAAATAAAAGCGACAACTTTAACTAGAAAAGAGCGAATTCCCAACAATTGACATAAACCAGAATTTAAATGTAAGATATGAGTTGCGGTATTTATTACCTATGTAAAACAAAGTCAAGAAATTGCACCAATTCCCAACAATTGACATAACTAAGGCAGCGATGACCTGAGATACAAGGTATACGATTTTGCATACAAAAGAAACTAGTTAGACAACTGGTTTAAAGACATAACAAATCCAAATTCCAAAATTGGCCCCAAGTCAAAGATGGCATATAGTTCAGGATTGCCAATAGAATGAATCAATACTAATGTGATGCATATCTCAGAAGCAACACAATCCCATATGTAATCAAAACTCAGTTTAAACTTTCATTAGTATCAGTGTAATAAGGTATACAAGAACCATACAGTGAGAGATTGCTTCAAATCTTTTCCAGATGCGATATCACGTAAGACAGCAAAGGCACGGTTGACTTCAATCCTCAGCGCCGAAGCAACCTGCAGGAATAGTTCCTCTGGAATTTGAACTTCTGGGATCCGAGGTGGAGTCCTGCAAAAGTGTCAGTAAATGATAAAACTCGAACAAAAAATTGAGAAATGAAACAGATGAACGCCGTGATGGATCTTATGAGGACAAAAAGGGTGATGTGTGCGTGCTAATAATGCAACGAAGAAGATCACTACTTTTTGATAAATGTATGAGCATTGGACCAGAGGAAGAGCATCGCCAAGGATAATATCAAAACATGGCACACTAGTGTAAGCAGGTGGTATTCAATCAATTCAAAAAGGACCCAGATTGCCGTGACAAAACCAAGTACACCCGCTGTGATCTTCTTGTTCCTCCATAATAACACATCAGCAGCTGCATGAAATTATTACAAGTCAAACACCTTAGGATCCAACACAATCTGCATAAGCAAAATTAATGATTCGAAACAATCTACTAAGCATAAACTAGTACAAGACAGACAAATAAAATTTCCAACACAATCTGCATGAGCACTAAATATTACAAGACCAAAAAACTTAGAATCCTACATAATATGCATAAGAACTAACACAAATTTGCCTCAAAAATGTCATATCAGTTATCAACAATCTTGAAAAAAAAAAAAAGAATATGATACTATTACTACATGGGTTTCCGCTAGTTGCCGACTTTAGCATTTGAATATAATGTTTGAATCCAAATAACGGTTCATATTCATAAACAGAGGTATAAAAAAAAAAAGATGTAGAATCTATTTCCTGAATCAAAACTAGGTTTATAAAAGGTACCAAAGCATTAATCCATACTTATTTGCAGCTTAGTAAGTACTTCACAGGCAGTTCAAACCAAGCCGTACAGCTACTCTTAAGCATTGAAAACAAACAAGCGCTCCACTAAACGAACAACAAGAGCATTACATATTTCTCAAAAAAAAAAAAAGAGCATTATATAAGAGCAATCGGGAAACTCAAGATGTTCCGCACCTTTTCCTCCACCAAGAACCTTGTGAACAGGTCTCTCTCTCCCAAACAACCGGTAAATCTTCAGTTTCACCGACGACGGAGCTTCCAGCTTCTTCCCTGGATCGGAATCAGAATCGGAAGAACTATGATCATGTATCTTTTCACTTATCTTCTCCACCACTGACTCGATCGGCTTGTCAGACCCGTCGGCCATTATATTTCAGATTTGAAAATGCCTTCTCCAAAACCCTAATTTCACCGGTATGAAGCTTCTGGATAACTTTCGGAGCCGCAAAATCAAAGAGTGAATCGACTAATTTTGAAAAGACAGAACACTCTCGAGAGAGTGAAATTATATAGTCGGAGTTGTCACTTCACGAACCTGATGATTTGTTGGAATTTGAAATGACGGGAAGTTGACGGCGTTACATTTGACAGCATGGAGGAGGGGTGACGGAAGTGTTACTGAAAGTCAAATCTGCCGCATGAAATGGATAACTAAATAATGACCTGTGTTAATTGTTTGTCATTTCATGTTTGATAATATTAGATATTTAGTATTAGCTATTTATGTATAAAATAATTTATGAGGATATGAATTTAAAAAAAATTATAAAGATATAAATATTATATATGTTAGTATTTCATTGAATATTCTTATAAGAATTTAAATTACTAACAAGATAACATAATATAATACCTTATGGTTGCAAGTTATGCTTTAATACCTTATAATTAAAAATTAAATTTATTCATTAATACATAATTAAGAATATTGGACCAATGATGGTTGACAAATTAAAGCCTTCTATGTTTTGATAATAATAAAATGTATAAAATTGGTTAAGAAATAATTTCAGGTATTGAAATTCAAATAAAGGATTAATACAAATCAAGATTGACATATCTTAAACGTGCAAGAGTTAAGCAACGGGCAGATTATGTTTGAAGAATTCAATTCAACATCTCAACAAACAAAGATCGAAGATTATCTGAAATCTGTCAATTGGTGCCAGACTAGTCGACCAACAGGTTACCAGTCGACTAATAATTAACATATATGTCATGTGGAGTTTAAACAAGTCGACCAACATGATTGCAAGTCGACTATTGATCAGTTGGATGGATGCACTAGTCGACTATCATCAAACTAGTCGACTATTCGAAGAGCAGAGATGTAACATCACATCCCCAAGGGGAAGGGTAGAATAGTCAAATTGGAACGGGTTATGAGTGTTTAAACTTGTCTTGGTACGTTCATGCATATACAGACATGTGAATAATGAATTTTGCACACGTAAAAGCTTGTACATGCATTCATGACATTTTCCCGGTATATGTGTCTATAAATGTGCTTATTGTGAAAAAATGTGATTTTGTGCTCGAAAATTGAATTGGAGTGGATTTTTGTGTGTTTTACATTTTTAGGGGAATTGTAGAAATTTTTCTGGAATTTTTTGGGAAAAATTTCCGGACCGGAAAAAAATTGCCAAGTGGCGGACTGATTGGATTTTCGGTACTGAAAATTACTGTCCAATGGCACTGGAAATTTAGATACATGATAGTAGGATTTATTAATGTGAACCATTGGAATTTTGGAACAAAATTGGAGTAGAAATTAAATTGTTATTGGAGAGGAAAGAAATGAGTGGCTAAAAACAAGACAAGTGG
>JANSVI020000100.1:160341-171716 GCA_025434765.2 Erythroxylum kapplerianum | reverse complement strand
ACTGGTATTAGAGCATATAGTCATTAATGGCTCGATCCCACTTTCAGTTCCTATTTTAGATGGCAAAAATTATAATCGGTGGAGCTCCTAAATGAAAGTGCTTTTTGATTACCATGAATTGCTAATGATAGTGGAGAATGGAGTTCCAAGTCTCGCAGAGAGTGCAACTGAGGCGCAATGCATTTCTCATTGCGAGGGCATAAAAAAAAAGATAAGAAGGCTTTGTATTTTATCCACCAAGAAATGAGTGATGGAGTTTTTGAGAAGATAGTTGGTGCAAATTCTGCGAAGTAAGCTTGGGATGCTTTGATAACTTCGTTCAAAGGAGCAGACATAATTAAAAAGGTGAGGTTCCAAACTTTAAGATGTCAATATGAATTATTACAAATGGAGTCATTTGAAAAAAAAACCACTAACCATATAAGTCGAGTTCTTGCTTTGACAAATCAAATGAAAATTTATGGAGAAGAGTACACTGATAAACACAAAGTGGAGAAGATTTTACGATCACTTAGGGCACGATCCGACCATATTGCGATGGCAATTGAAGAAGTTCATAATTTATCTGAAATGATAGTTGATGAGTTATCTGGCATATTAGAAGCCCATGAACAACCTATGAATGAGAAGCATGTTGAAAAGGCCATAAAGTAGCATTTAAAAGTCAAGTTTCTATCCAAGAGGACCAAGGCAGTCTAACAAGAACTGGTAGTTCCGTGGTATAGGACGAGGACGAGGACGAGGATGAGGTGGTCATCATAATAATATTGGCAGTCGAGGTGGCCATAATAATAATCATGGAGGAAGAGGCAATCGAAATCTGGAGCACCGAAAATCAAATTGCAGCTGCCACCAGAGTTTGAATTATAAAGTTTGAGGCTGTGGATGTAGTAGGGAAGGTATGACAAATCTGATGTTGAATGTTACTCATGTCACAAATATAAGCATTATGCTAATGAGTGCAAAAATAAAGAGAGCGATCATATGGCTCATTATGCATAATAAGATGATGATGATGGAAACCATGCTCTCTTGATGGTTACTACTACCAGCGGGACACCAACTCTCCAATTTTGATTTAAAAAAAAGATACCTTGATAAAAAATATAATATATTACAGTAATATATGTGAAATATTAATCATAATTCATAATAAAATTAATTTTTGTATTTTTAATATGATCTAATATTATATAAATATTAATTAATCTAAAATAAATATGAGGCGGGGATTATTATAAGTTACAATAATTGTGAATTTCTTATAACTACCGGATCAAGTTATGCTTATTTTATATAACTCTTAATTATTTAGACAATTTTTGTTATATAAAATACACATTTGATATGTAACTCACAAAAAATTGATAAATAATTAATAAAGAAGAGTTGATAGAGATGTTAGATTAGTTGGACTACGCTCTTTTATCAATTGACGACTCGTAGTCTCACGTCAACGGATCTCCAAATGGGAGAAAATATAAAGTAGACAAAGGATGATTAAGTATAAATTACATGATTAAATTGCAGACTATTATAATAATTGCAACTAATGCCAATATAATTAAGAGTAATGAGGAATAAATCACAATAAATAATAAATTATCATTATTTAACTATCATATTATGACATAATTATCCTTTTTTAGTATAAAATTTCCCTTTTTTTGTACTTAGCAGGGTCCAGTACAAGTTTACTGTACCAGATGAAACCACAAAACTCAGAAATTTCACCATTGACTTGCGATCGAGGAAACTCGTGATTCATTGTGTCCTTGCACGCTTAGACTTGATAAATTTCTTGCTGATATACGTGAATGGCGGAAACTAAATAATTCTATGCAATCTTCGTACATGTTACGTTGAGGTTTTTAACTTCTCGACTACGACGGATGAAGACTTCCTTCATCAATGATCTTCTTCTTCTCATTTGTTCCTCAGTAGAAGAAAATAATTAACTTATACCGCAAGAAGCTAAGCCAAATGATCAATCTGCAATATTACTAAACTGTTTCTTACTTATTATAATTTTCAATATATTTAATAATTCATGACTACATCCTTAACTTTAAAATTTTAAACCATTCGGTAACATAGAAAGTTGAAAGTAGATATTAAATAATAATGATAATAAGATAATCTACAACAAACCAGATTGAACGGAAGTAACGAACGAAATGAAGCCATAGATGTCGGGAAATTAAAGCTTCTTCTGTACCAGTTGGAACACATTTTTAATTACGGCTGAAACACGTCTGATCGAGACACCAAGTAAACTCATTCACATTTAGCGTCGAGAGACCAAGTAAACGCATTCACATTTGTTTTAATCTCAGAAATCACAAATTGTGCCTAACCAAATCCTTCTCCAGAAATCTATAAATACATCTTGAAACACCAAAAGGGTATATCTCAGTCTGAAAATTAGCTCTCTTATGGCTTTATTAGATCAGTGATCATTAATGGCTTCCGGAGCTCATTTCCTCTTGTCCTTTGCCCTTTTTGCCTTGGTATCTCAAGTTGTTTTAGCCCAAAAAAATGGAGCATCACCATTTGAGTTCCTGAACGATCTTCAAGGGTGTCAAAAGGGTGACAAGCTCAAAGATGTCCCCAAGCTCAAGAACTACCTCGAACGTATCGGTTATCTGAGCTACGAGAACTCCAAAATCAATTTTCACGCCGCAGACGATGAGTTCGACGATCTGTTAGAGCGAGCTATCAGAGTTTACCAACGCAATTTTCATTTGAATGTCTCTGGAGTTCTAGACTCCGACACCGTATCGAGCCTGACGACCCCAAGATGTGGGGTGGCAGACATTATCAATGGCACAAACTGGATGCGAGTTGGCAAAAATAATCATCACCATCTTGGCCATAACTCATTCCACACTACTGCTCACTACACATTCTTCCAAGGATACCCAAGATGGCCTGAGAATCAATACAGTCTCACTTATGGGTTCGGAGAAGATACTTCAGCAGTTGCCATGGATGCAGTTGACAGAGCATTTAGCACATGGCAGGCCAGCACACAGTTCAGTTTTACGAGGACCTCAGATTATACAAATGCTAATATCAAGATAAGCTTTAGGAGAGGCGACCATGGAGATGGATACCCTTTCGACGGTCCTGGAGGAATCCTCGCCCATTCTTTTGCCCCAACCAGTGGATCGTTCCACTATGATGGGGATGAGCAGTGGTCCGACGTTCCGACACAAGATGCAACGGACTTGGAGTCGGTGGCGTTGCATGAAATAGGTCACTTACTTGGACTAGGACATACCCAAGTTCAAGGAGCTGTCATGTGGCCTACTATCCCACCTGGAACTACCCTCCGTCAGTTGCAGGACGATGACATTCAAGGTATTAGGGCTCTATATGGAGCTTAAGTGCGGGCGGACGTGCAAATTCAATTCAAATGTTACATTCATAATATAAACAACAAATACGCCCTTTGTTTTGATGTTGTGTTAAAGCTGTCATTTGGTACTTATTATGATATTATCCACACTTTGTCTTAGACAAAGTAAAGCACTTAATGATAGAGCAAGTTTAATTTTGATAGTATTGCCTTGTTTCATAGTTATTTAATTTTAAATTCATTTCAAAATAAAATAAAATATTAAAAAGAAAATTTTAATTATGAACTTAAAATGAATTGAATGTGAATGTGTTTAAATTTTCTAATTGTACATGTAAAATCCAAGTTCTCAAATTGGTTACAAATTTTAATATTGAAAAGAGAATAAATGAAATCTAAATAGGAATATATGGAAAAGAATATTATATTTCATTATAAAATTTTTAAAATATAGGTTACAAATTCTTTTTTATATGTAAATTATTCTTTTATCTTTCCTCGTGTTATATATTTATATGCTTAAGGTGAGAGATATATAAAATAAGAATATGAGCTATTTGATCAATTATTATTAAATTATAAGAAACTAAAGTAGAAAATTTCATTAGAAAATATTTTCAATAGGGTTAATTACAAAAAAATCTTAAAGTTTGCTCAATTTTGCAATTATAGCTCGAATTTCAAAAAGTGACAATAAAATACTTAAACTTTCAATTTTTTTAAATTCTAGCTCGATGTTAGTCTCTCCATTAAGTTTGCTAACGTGACTTGTTATATGTCCAGAAACCCTAACTATTAACATACGTTAGCTAAAATTAATACAACAAATGAAAATTAATAAAATGACATCAATTAATCACATAACTAAAACAATATCTCTTTTAAAAATGACCTAAAACAGCTTGTTCTCCCGAATCTCACCCATTTTGTTCAGTTTGTTCTCCCGACTCTTTGTTCTGTGGATGCCCTCAGTCCTTCGTAATAGTCTGATAACAAAAAAAAATAGATAAAGGCATCCTAACTCTCACCTCCTTCGTTATCAATTTGTTCTACCAATGCCCTCAGCCTTTTGTAAAAAATTGATAACAAACAAATAGATAGCGTCATCCCGACCCTCACCCCCTTCATTATATGTTTGTTCTGCCAACACCCACAATCCTTCATAACAGACTAATAATGAACAAATAGATAACAAAAGGATGAGGTTGCGTACATGAAAAACAAAGAGAATGAGAGTAGTCAGGATGCATAAATTGATTTAGGTCGTTTTACAAAATGACATTGTTTTAATTATGTGATTAAAGACTTCGTTTCATTAATTTTTATTTGTTGTGTTAATTTTGACTTACGTGTATTAATAATTAAAATTTTTGGACATGTGATAAGTCACATCAACAAACTTAACAAGGAGACTAATGTCCAATTATAATTGAAAAAATGGAAGTTTTAGTATTTTATTGTCATTTTTTGATGTTTGGCCTATAATTGTAAAATTGATAAAAGTTTGAGATTTTTTTAATCAACCCTTTTCAATATTACTATTGCCTATATATAAAAATTAATACAATTAAACCTATTTAACGAGCTTAAGAATTAGATTATTATTTTAGTCACAAAAATTGTTCTCCTATTATAATTGATGGTGATTTAAATGACAAAATAAGCTTTTAAAATAATTAATAAAATTAAGGGTTAATTAACAAAAAAACTCAAATTTTTATCAATTTTTTAATTATAAATTGAATTTTAAAAAATAGCAATAAAATGTCCAAACCTTTAATTTTTTTGAATTTGACTTCCTTCGAGGACATTTGTTTCACTGCAGGTTCTTTGAAGAAGTTATGGATTATATTGATTTTTAACCACAGAACTTCGGCAGTTGCTATATGGCTTTATGTTGGGAAATTGATGATTTTGCTTCCCTTTTTAATTATTTTTAGCATATCAGGATTAATTTTACTAATTAAGAGTAAGACTACGTAACACCGAACCTCTCCATATCATAAATATTAACAAGATTGTAACTAAGTATCGTTATTGTTATTGCTAAGGAGGAGTAACCTTACAATTTTTAGTTTAAAAAGTTGATCATACTAATTTTTCCTATGTTATTCCTAATTTCAAAAACTTGTTCTAATTAAATTTTATAGAAGACTTTCTTATGATTTAATAATAATCAGAAATATTAGTCAAATAACTCATTTTCTATGTCTTTTTAGTTTACTACTTACTTTTCCATCACCAAAAGTATCACATCATAAGAAAAAGAATGATTTATATAAAAAAATCATAAGCTATTTTTAAAAATTTTTAATGAGATATAATTTATATTTATATATGTAGACTCACATCACTAAAAAATTTAAGATAAAATTTGAGAAAATAAAATGTATACTTGTCCGATTAGAAACAAATAATACTAAAATTATTATTTTATTTTGTTTGCTACAAAAAGTAGGTAATATCATTTAACATCGTCGTCAAATTTATTCTACCGAGGATTACATTAATCTCGTAAACATCCCTTTCCCTGGTACAACATAACTAGTACGTGATCTATATAGTTTGTGTTAACAAAGTAACCTTAAACTCGGTATAGAGCCCTAATACCTTGAATGTCGTCGTTATGCAACCCATGCATGGCAGCTCCAGGTTGGATAGTAGGCCACATGATAGCCCCTCGAACTTGGCTATGTCCGAGTCCAAGTAAGTGACCTATTTCATGCAACGCCACCGTCTCCAAGTCGAATGCACCTGGTCTCGGACCCACGGACCACGATTCCTCCGCATCATAGTGGAACCATCCACGGGTTGGGGCAAAAGCATGAGCGATAGTCCCTCCAGGACCGTCAAAAGCGGCCCCATCTCCATGTGCGCGTCTTTCAAAGCTTATCTTGAGGTTAGCATTTCCATAATCTGAAGCTCTTGAGAACCTGAAATGTGTGTTGGTCTGCCATGTGCGAAATGCTCTGTCAACTGCTGCCATGGCGGCCGCTGAAGTACCTGCACGGAATCCATAAGTGAGACTGTATTGATTGCTTGGCCATCTTGGGTTTCCTTGAAGGAATGAGTAGTGAGCGGTAGTGTGGAATGAGTTATGGCCTCGTTGATGATGATGATGGTTGTTCCGAACTCGCATCCAGTTAGTGCCATTGACAATGTCTGCAACCCCACATCTCGGGGTGGTCATGCTCGATACGGTCTCCGAATCTAGAAATCCAGAGACGTTCAGATGGTAATTGTGCTGGTAAACTTTGAGAGCTTGCTCCAACACATCGTCAAAATCATCAGAAACGTTTTTGGGGTTCTTGTAGCTCAGATAACCGAATTGTTCGAGGTACTTCTTCAGCTTGTGGATGTCTTTGAGCTTGTCACCCTTATGACACCCTTGAAGATGCTTCAGGAACTCAAATGGTGATGTTTTCGTGCCATTTTTGTGAGCCAAAACAGCTTGAGATAAGAAAGCGAGGAGGACAAAGGACAAGGGGAGAAGAGCTTTGAAAGCCATTAACGATCACTGATCTACAGCTACAAGAGAGGTTCTAGTATTAGATTTTGCTCTGGCAGTTGTACCCTTTTGGTGTTTCAAGATGTATTTATAGATTTCAGGACAAGAATTGGCTTAGGAACAAGTTATGATCTCTGATATTGACCAATGCTAGGCAGCTACGTGTGAATGAGTTTTCTTGGTCTTTTGAGCGTAAAGTGGCAAACAATGGACGTGCTTGACGCGTAACTAGTTTTGACGAACTGGTCCACAAGAAGGAGAAGCCCCGATCTTCCAACATCTATGACTTGTGCCCTCCAATTGGTTTGTTATTGATCGATCGTATTATTATTGAGCATCCACTTCCAGCTTTCCATTGGACGAAATGGCTTAAAATTTTATAATTAAGGACTTAGTTATAAATTATTAAATATATTCATAATTTAGAATTATGTGGAAAATTTTTAACTGTAAATTTTGTGAGATTGTATTTCAGTATTTGTTTATAATTGTTGGTTTTGGTAATGAACTGGATTCTTTAAGGCTCAAACTTAAATTAACTTTAACCGAGAGTACAAATATAATTGAATTCGAATGTTAATCATATTAATTTTAATTTAACTAATTGTATTTGAGTTAATCTATTTGAAATTTGTATAACAAATTTTATAATTGATTAGATAAAATAATTTATTATACCTTAACGTGTATCCAATCAATGAACTTAGTTTAAACTCAACAAAATTAAACTTTATCTGTTCATTTAGAATTGGCCTAACAAAGTTCAAATTAATTTATCATTTCTAATAATTATATAATAACGGCTCATAAATGCAATATAACTCATAATTTAGAACTTTAATTATATATACCAAAACAAGAAGCATAATATTAAATTTAAATTTGATTAAATATGATTATTTAAATTAATTTTAAAAATTATAAAATTCAGATTTAAACAAACTTAAATACTTGAATAAGATATTATCAAATTGAATTTAACTCATTAATTTCATATTAAGTTCAAACAATTGAAACTTATTTTTCAAATTTAATAACTATAATAATAACTCGTAAGTGCATGCAATTTATTATCTATCGCCTTGATTATATGAAGTCGTCGTTTAAAATTAGAAACAATCGAGATATATTATTTCACACAACTTAATCAAGTTTAAGCTTGCAAGAAGATGACGAATGAGGAGTCAATGCTGAAATTTCTGAGTTTTGTGGTTTCATCTGGAAGTAAAATTGTACTGGACCCTGCTAAAGATACTCCTTTGCCATATATGTACTTATGAATAGTTATTGTAATCGCTTGTAATTATAATTTAATATAAATCCTAATCACAATTTAAAATTTTATTCGATTCATCTATACCTTCAGGCTTCAAGCAGTTTCGACCAAAATTCAGCCGGCAGGATGTTCTCGTCGGCGTCCAGTCTTCGGAGAAACTTCCATGGTCTAGCGTAAGAGGAAGGGCAAGTGAAAGTGATAAGAGTTCAAGAACACGAGAGTTGATTAAAGATAGATGAGTTAAGTCTAGGGTCATCACGAGTACGTTATTAAGAAATGGAAGTCATTACCTTCAAAAGAGGGGTTATTGACTTCGGATGTTTCATTTCAAACAAGTTTAATTTTCCGTTCAAACAAGTTTTTCCGTTCAATAGGACTGGTATGAGTTTCATTTTCAAAGTTAGCCGGTTTCAAACCTGAAATTTTTAAATAAGACAATGTTATTTTATGTTAAATATGTTGTTTTTAAATTTAAAAAATTAAAAAAATATATTTAATTAGATTTGATCGGCCCTTATCAGACGTTAGGCAGCAACAAACCCGATCAAACTCGAAACACGATTTAATGCCTGTTTTGTTGAGCTTTTAAAATGTGAATAAGCACCTTTTTTTTCATCGCAAAAGCTTTTTTAAGAAAAATAAGTGTTTAACTGTAAAATTAAAACGTACTTTTTTAGTAAATATAACATTAGCCGAGCAATGTCGAGGCAATCTTTATTTTTGCTTCATTTTTCTGAAGTCATTTTCCGTATTTATGTTCTTTACTTTCGATGTATAGTGGGGTTTGCTGAAGTTGCTCATAGTCGACCGGCTTCGAGGTCGGCTTATAGTAGAGTCCGAACCGAGGTCCCAAGGATCTTGTCTTGGTGACCTAACCGATCGATGTCGAGGCCGAGCGGTCCCAAGGATCTTGTCTTGGCGACCTGGCCAACCGTAATCGATCTATGGAGATGGCGAGCGAGGGCCCCAGGGATCTTGTCCTGACGACCCCTTAGCTTTTGACTATTGTCAGGTAAATCAACAAAATCACAAACTAAACACTTTCACATAGCCATAAGTGAAGAGGGATAGCTTTCAAAATCATAGCAAGAACTAAACATTAAATTCCTCTACTCATGATCAATCAACAATTATCACCTTTAGAAACTGAACAATCTAGCAATAGACTTGGACAAAGTGTGTAAATAGCATTGATCCATAGGTACACTCAAACACCATTCATGATCATGACATCTTACGACTTTGCATATCATTTCATTTCTCCACCACTAGGATCCAGATGCATAATCATGAATTAAAGAACTTTTTAAGGTTGTAATGTGAGCAAAAGTTAAGGTGAGATGTATTTAGGTAATGTAGCATAAAAGCCATCAAAGTTAATGAAGTTAGAAAAACACTCAATATCACATCAAGTGTAAAAAGCAACATTCACTTAAAACTTTGTACATCAACTATGATGAATGCAAAAACTAAGTTTCATAGCTCAAATTTAAGCCTTCACATCATAAACCACATGAAGTATAAATCACTCATAAAAGTTGATCATAAAGAATACTTTGTGACCATAAGGATTGACCCTTAAAAATTACATCTCCCTTACAACTTTAGGAGGAAAAATTAGTCATAAATAACTTAACAAATGCATTTTATCCTTAATACTTTTATTTAAATACTTTTTTCTTCTTTTTATAAAAATAGAAAGAAGCTACATCAAATTTGGAATTCATTAATAAGAGATAAAATGATATTCCAACAATTATAACTGACTCCACATAAGCATACCCCAACATTTACACTTTTTAACCTCCACAAACATCAACAATCGACTAATGCTCCACTAGCTTTAAGGCTTGGGTAAGACATTTGGTTCGGTTTAAGGCTTGTAATGTGATTAACACAAAAAGGAAAGGTAATTAAAGCTCAAGAGGGCTTAATAAGGGAAAATCTATATCAATGGCAAGGCTATTTGGCTAGTGTAGCTTAAGGAACAAAAATTGCCTATATCATTTTCATGTTAATACATGTGATAAAAATGTGTTCTTGAATAGAAAATTAAAGCAAAGTTAGGATGTACATGTCATAAAGGTCACATATAAATAAAAAGGAAATGAGACTAAAAAGGATATATTAGTCTAATAAGTCTCAAAATCTTACTGACTTTGTCTACCACTAGTCACTACTCTTCTAAAGACAATGCACATTGACCAATCACAAAAGAAAAAGTACATGCTAAGGTTGTCATGGATTCTTCTAGTCAATTAACACTTTAATAATGAATATATAATCCTAGAAGCAATAGAAAAATGAGAAAATGTTTGTTTATTCTCTCCTTATTTTTTTGAAAACTTTAAAAAAAGTAAGAAACAAATAGACATAAAAATAAGCATGCATATAAGAACTAAATACGAAAATTAAAAAAAAAAAAGAAATAAACTTCCCTTGGGCTGCCTCCTAAACAACGCCTTTGTTTAGTGTCACTGGCTCAACTCCATCCTTTCCTCATGTGACAAAATTATGATTTTCTAGTGTCTCATGAGCTTCCTTTATATGAAGTTGTTCAGGATATGGCCTAAGTTAGTGATCATTCATATTCAACATCTTCCCTATATTCATAATCTTAATACTGACTAAGTCTATGCAATTTTGAAATATCTCAAATATCTCTTTACCCTTTTCTTCCTCATCTAATTTCTCCAATCTGCTACTTAAAGGTGAAGGGTAAGTATTAACAATAATCACGAACTCAGTACTTACCTTTGAGCTAAAAGATATGTCTTTTTCTACTTCTCGCTCCTTCTTCACTTCATAGACACAAGCAACTTCTTCAATCGTTACTTCAATATTCTCGAGCTTTTCTTCACTTCGTAAAGTCTTTGCATTAATGCCCATTGGGTACACCTTGGGTTGAGATGGATGCTTGTTGTTACCAGTATGGATTCAATTTGATTGATGAAACCTAAATCATTTCATATAGTCCTGGTGACTATAATCCTTCAGCTTGGAGTCTAGAGTTTCGAAATCCCTCCTCGGTATATGAAAACTGACGCCTTCCATTAATGTGGTAAGAACCAGAGTTCTTATAGGGATGGGTTGTTGGGTAAACCCAAGCTCACTCTATACGGATATGTTCGAACCATGAAAATGTGATTTTCTGATTAATGGGTTGGTTTTCACTGGAAGCGTTGGTTTGTTGAGTAAACTCAAGGTCAACGTGGACAGAGGCGAAATTG
>JANSVI020000093.1:1159296-1174228 GCA_025434765.2 Erythroxylum kapplerianum | reverse complement strand
AAGAAAAAAAGACGTCGAACCTTCGTGGATGAGCACTCGCGATCGCGAGGCACTTGCCCTAGCGAGGGCGCTCGCTCGCCCTCGCGAGGGCTCCTGCGAGTTCCGAAATCCCCTTTTTTTTAAAAAAAAACTCCTAACTTCCAAAATATATAACTCTTGATTCCGAACTCCAAATTTGACAAATTTAGTATCAATAGAAAGATAAAAGGAAGCTATA
This sequence comes from Erythroxylum kapplerianum, assembly GCA_025434765.2. Lineage (NCBI taxonomy): Eukaryota > Viridiplantae > Streptophyta > Magnoliopsida > Malpighiales > Erythroxylaceae > Erythroxylum > Erythroxylum kapplerianum. The sequence continues at coordinate 1,174,011 of JANSVI020000093.1, read as the reverse complement.
CAACTTCCATGAAGAACTCAAAAACCAATTTCTTCTCTAAAGGGGTCAAAAACCCACTCAAACTTTTTGTCCAATTAATGTCTCCCTAAACAATAACTCAACTTTGAAAATTCCTATCTTTCAACTCCAAGGTCCAAAAATGTCATACTTTATATCAATAAAAATATCAAAATGCAACCTACAACTTTCATGCAGGACTAAAAAATCAATTTGCCCTCTAAGGGAGTCAAATTTTCAATCAAAGTTACTGTCCACTAATGATCATCCCAAACAGTAACAGAAACTTCTAAAATTTATAACTTCCTATTTCATAGTCTAAAAATTCCATACTTTACATCAATGGAAAGATAAAAACATAATCTTCAACTTTCATGAAGACTTTAAGAGCAATTTCAGCCTCTATATAGATCAAAAATTCGATCAAAGTTATTGTCCAATTACTATCACCCTAAACAGTAACACTAATTTCTAAAATTCATAACTTCCCATCCCATTGTCCAAAAATTCTATACTTTATATCAATGGAAAGATCAAAACATAATCTAAAACTTTTATGAAGCACTTAAAGGTAATTTTCACCTCTAACTAGGTCAATTTTTCAATCAAAGTTTTTTCCAGAAAATGTGTCATCCTATACCACATCCAAACTTTAAAATTTCATATCTTCCAATTTCCACAATAAAAAATAACCTATTATACATCAATGAAAAGATCAAAACATGAACTACAATCTTCAAGAAGACTTTTTGGTCAAATTCTAACTCTATGAGGGACAAAACTTCACTCAAACTTTCTGCCCATAATTGGCATTTTGACAGCACCTCCCCCAAACTTCAACTATCCATATTTCTTCAAACACCCACACAATTTACAGCACCTGCACAAACACTTCAATCATCCACATTCTCCAATTCCCACATCCAAACACAATACACAATACCTCATTTTAAAGCTATGCAAATACTCCATAATCCTTAAGAAGGCTAAAGAAGCCAATCAATTCCACATAAGTCCAGAAATTTGTCTCAAAAAGAAAGGAATACAATAAACACCATTCTATTCATTGGACGAGGCCATGTTCAACATCATACTACCTCATCTTTTTATCAAACATATGCAAAACACAAGGAAACTCAAATGTCTTTCATTTCATCAAATGCTCATAGATTCATTTATACTTTTCATTCATTACAAGGAATCATATCATATTTCCTCATTTAATTTCATTTAATAATTTCTAATTTCAAAGAAAAGTTCGGGGTCCAACATTTATGGACGACAATTATCACAAATATCCATATACATATTGAAACCAACAATAATTAAAGTTCACAAAATAAATCTAGAATGATTCATAATATGGATTTAGAAATCCATAGATATGTTAAACATCATATCAATCCAATTACATATCAAGGATAATGAAGAAAGTGAAAGGAAAAGAGTAAAAATTGTTTAACGCTTTGATCTGGAATGCTTGAATTTCCAAAAGCTCTTCTTTGATCTCTCCACTTTTGATTTACTTTGATTTATGGTTGCTGCCCTTTCTTGTGTTTTTCATGTTCTTATGTATTGCATTAAGGTTTTAGGGTTGGATCTAGGGTTTTCCCACTTTGTTTTGTTCTAAAAATAGTTCTAAACTAAAAACACAAAAAAAAACTTACACTTGGAAAAACCTTTGTCAAGATCGTCCTCTATTGATTCAACCTTTTTGTCACAATCGTGCTTCCTTGCCATGATCGTGACAAAAAGCCATGCATGTATGTCATGATCGTGCCTTCCTTAAAGCTTCCTCCATCTTATTTGTTCTTCAATCTCCTAATTTATAATACTCACAAACACATCAAACACCTCTTGAAACATAAAATTAAGATAAATTCGTGTTCTAAATCACACAAACACTTAGAACATAATCAAATACTAACAATAACACAATTCTAAGCCCATACAGAAGATAATCATCTGATAAACACTTGAAAACAAACTAAAATACCTAGAAAAACATAATATGATATATACCTACTAACATCTGTACACTTAAACTTTTGCATGTCCTCAAACAAAAACAAAAAACACAAACACAAACAGATACAAGAACACATAATCACATATTCATGCAATATGCAATAATGATACAGTGGCATTAAATCTTATAGAATCAATTTAACCGCAAACATCATTCATTCAAAATGTGCCAACATACTAAACTATTCCTTTCATGTTTAAGTACTTTGAGTTGAATATACATATCAATCAAAATATTAACACCATATTCATACACTTATGACATTTCTAAACATACATTTATGATTAGTGATCAATCAAAAAGGAAACTATCACTAAGTAGCCTTTTACTAAAATTTTTGTTATTTTCAAAGATCAATAGGTCTTATTTGTTGAAACATCATTTTTTAAATTTTCTTTAACATTTACCTAGTCCTTTAATGTGAAGGTAAACATCTTATCATAAATGTCCATCGATTACTCAAGTAGGTCACATTTTTTATTTAGCTTGGTTCGAGTGTCATTCTAGCTTTTTTATGTGAAGACAAAACAATTTGTCATGAATGTCCTATATCACTCAGCTATATCTAAATTGGCTACTAGCCTTATTCTTAATCCATTTTTTTCAAAAAGGGTCAGCAAAATAGGAATTTTATTTAAGACATTTTATATTTTATTTCTTAGGCTACCTCATTTCTTTTTAACCAATCATTCTCAAATAAAGGCTACTCATAATTTTAACTAATTCAATTGACTTATAATTATAAATGTATACAACAAATTTCCTAAAGTGAAGAATAGGTGTCATATCTTAATTATCATGCATATTCATCCAAAGATACTTAAAACACAAAATTCACAAGTCAATATGCCTTTACAAATTAAAAGACCAGGTTCAAAGCTAAACTAATTATATCAAATTCTTTCCATTGACACATTCACACAATTCACACATATACAATAAGATTTCCACATAATGTGAAATGCAATATTCACACACATATGATATGTCAATGTATAAACATCCCCACACTTAGATAACACATTGTCCTCAATGTCAGAAACCAAAAAACACATATAAAAATAAATAACAAGTAATAAAAAGTATAGAGCAAGAAACACTTATGGAGATTGAGTGGTGATGGTGTGGGTGAAGGAATCTGAACACCTTGAGCAGCGAGGTACTTCAAAATCTTCTTTGTGTCATGTTACTGTTTACATTGATCTCGCACCATCTCCTTTATTTATGCCTCCATGGTGCTCGTGCGCTCTACCATGAGCTTGTTGTTTTTTGATACTAAATTGAAGACTTTCTCCTAGCCTTCCTTATCATCCTCATCCATTTCTTCACTTGATGAGACCTCATTTGATGTTATGACAGTGTGAAGTTGGATCTAGCTTGTTATGTGAGTTTTGGAACCAATATCCAAAAGTTCTATGTGATGGACCTCCAAGATCTCAGCTTGCTTTAAATGAGTGTGATTAAGAACACCATGATATATAACAAGTGCAACAATAAGACAAACCATTCCAAGATAGCTGCTTTTCTTTTTAAAAGAAGTAGCTATTGTATGAAAAATATGGGTTGAAGTACAAACTTGACATTATTGTCTATGCACTAAAGTATGAATAAGCCTTTAATTGAACATTTTTTACTTTCTTATTAAACATAAATTTATACAATAATTGATGCTCAAGACTAAGAATAACTTTATTATGGGCATTGCTTAGCACAAAAGTTATCTTGTTTTTCAATAATGTTCCTTCTAATTTATTTTTTTTAAGAAGTCCTGATAATTTATTAAATAATTTACGTGCATTTCATCTATTTTTTGTAATTTTTTTCATGGAATTGACGTGGTGTGGCTCGAAACATATCACATATAAATTTTCCGAAATTTTCAATAAAAAAGTAGCAGGAGTGTGTAGATTATTTAATAAAATATGAATATTTTTTAAAAGATTAAAAATAAATATTTTTTTAATGAATAACGAAATATATGTCTTTTACCGGTTATAAAACATCTTCATCCTATCTCATCTTGAGTAAAGATGAGTCAAACCCTCAACTTATTGAAATGGGGTAATAGTACCTAACGCCGATGCAAGAATGAGATATTCTTTGAAATGGCTTTGATCTTACAACCACAAACAAAATCTGTATGTGTGGTGCGAGGAAATTATCTTAAGAAAGCTCGCCTTCCTCGTATCAAAATTCTTAATAACTTCAAATGATTTGCACGCAACATATGAAGAAGATCCGAGAAATATGGAAGAACGTGAGCACCATAAATTTAATCTGTTCAAACAAATATTGGGATTTGGTTCGTCAAAGAGAGGAGAATAATGAATAACATAAGTAGCTTCATTTGTTCCTATATAACTCGATTTCATGGAGAATGCAATCACCAGGCCAATCTAGACCTTCACAGTATACACATCTCATTTCTTGAAGACATGGAAATGAAAGTCCATATCACATCAGAAGTGACAATCAAGCCTTTATCTCCAACGCCAGACTACTTACGAGTCCACAAGCTTTCATTGCTTGATCAACTAGCTCCGAATACGTATATACCGTTGATTCTGTTCTTCAACTCCACGAACCAAAATTCCATCAGCTTTACGTCGAATCATCTAAAGAAATCCTTGGCAGCAACATTAAACCACTTTCGTCCTTTAGCTGGACGAGCCAAGGATAGGCACTTGGTCGACTGCAATGACGATGGTGCTATTTTCAAAGAAGCTTATGTAGAAAAAGACATCCATACAGTCCAGAAAGAAGCAAAAGTTGAACAACTGGAACAACTTTTGCCTTGCAGCCCATACGACGACTTCAACAAACTTATCATTCGAGAACTCCTAGCGATCCAAATCAATTACTTCGCTTGTGGTGGGATTGCTATTAGCGTCTGTATACATCATCTGATTGCCGATGCTTCGTCGTTGACAACCTTTTTCGAAAGCTGGGCCGCAATTACTCGTGGAGCATATGACATCAATGCCGGACCTAGGTACAGGTTTGACTGTGCATCCGTCTTCCCTCCTTCAGATTCACTCAACTTATATTTTGATACTCCTGAAGAAGCTAGAAACATGAAACATAGGATTGTTCGAAAACGGATCATATTTGATGGTTCTATTTTAGCTGCTCTAAGGAAAAAGGTTGCCCATGTACCACAGTTGGAGAATCCTACACGCTATGAACTAGTTGCAGCACTAATTTGGGGAGCTTCCATGGCTGCAACTAGAGAAAGAGACGGAGTAAAGGATTATGCTTTGGGGAGCTTGGTTGATTTGCGCAAGAAAGTTAATTCACCATGTTTAGAGCAATATATAGGGAACATATGGAAGTGGACAATGGTACATTGCTCTGCAGAAAATATACCAGACTACGCTGGATTGGTCCAAAAAATTCAAAAGTCAGTGAGAATTAATACGAGTGAAGAGAACTGGCTGGAAACTAATGGCTACTTGACTTTCTTAAAAAGTGCTATTGAACAGTTTCAGAATAATTCCAAGGCACGTTTATTTGACATGAGTTGGTGTAAATTTCCATATTATGAGATTGATTTTGGTTGGGGAAAGCCAATTTGGGTAGGCTGTGGCAAAACGCCAGATACTGGTGCTTACTTCCTGGATACAAGCGGTGGCAAGGGACTAGAAGCATGGTTGGGATTGCCAGATACAGAGATGGCCTTTTTCGAACGACATCTTGACAACGTTATTAAACACTTATCACCTTCCATGTCAATGAGTCGCATGTAGTAAGGAATTATAGTTCCAAATTTATAACACATGTCTCCTTTAGCCTTTTCTTTTTTCGGAAAAGTAAAAGCAGTCGATCCTTAGAACAAGTAGTTCTAGGATAATGGTGTTCTTTTTTTTATAATAAATATTAATTGGTTTTGCAATTATATATCTTGAGCTTGAAACCTGAGCCACCGAAATCATATTGCCTACGAATTTAACAATTTAAACAATCTACATATTTCAGCAAAACAATATAATCTAATTTTGTTGTGAAAAATAAATTGCTACCTCGATCACTTTGTTGTGAAATTAATGACACTTATGTACTTATAATTATTGATTATATTATGTTTAAACAATTTAACAATATAAAATTATACATCACATGAGTTATTATTAAAATATAATTTAAAAATAGAGACTCAATAATGAATTTAATAACCTATCTAAGTGTTATAGCTTCAGTGAAACAGTAGTTAGTTTAAAATATTATTATGTATATAAATATACTAGAATTTAAATATTAACTACATTAGCATGAATCATAAAACAAAAATGCATTGATGTATTAAAATTTAAATAATAACTCATAGGAGAGAGAGAGAGAGAGATACTACCTATGACTAATTTATGTGTCACAAAATTCAAATTTATGAGCAAATGATTAAGCATTTATTTTTAAAATTTCAAATTCTAGAATAATAAAAACAAATTATTATAATATTTAATACGTATACACCATGTATAAATTATGATAGTATCATATAAACTAAAATTCAAGAAAAATAATTTAAAGATTTAACTTTATATAATTAAGAATAATCAAATACAAAAGTTTGAATAAAAATAATATAATAAATGTAGCTACAATATTTAAATTAAACTATAAGTCTTTATATAAGTAATTTATATGAAAAATAATAGTTGCTTGTTAGCAGCGTAAGTTGTGTAATTGATCTGATTTATGTAAAATCATATAAATAATTTCACAACAATAATTCGTATCCTGATGATTAAATTTTCTTATAATATGAATGCTTCAATTTACTGCCAGGGTTCACTTTTAGAGTTTCATTATTACTCTAAAGATTTGTATAAAAGGAGTAAAGTAATTTTTAAATAAAAATATATAATTAACTAATTTTCACAATGAATAAAATATCCATTGTACTTAATACATAATAAATCTCAAACTATATCCACTATAACGCCAAAAATTTTATGATCTTCTTGATCGACTTGCTGATTTGAGCCCTTTGTAAGATTTTAAAAACAAGAATATTTAAATGGGTTGAGTCTTAAGTTTGAATGCAAAGACAGTAGAATTTATTATTGTTTCTTATTTTTTTAATTGTTTTAGTTTTTATTTTCTTTTTGTTAAAATTCTAAAATCAATCCCTAGGTTAGATAATAGGAAAAGGGTAGGTACTAATATTCATAGTCTTCTTGGGATCGACCTATGCTAAGTAGTTACAGTATTATATAATTGACCAACTCACAAAAAGGTCAATCGAGTCTTCTGCTTGTGATTAAATTATGAAAAAATCATAATTGTTATGATAAAGCAAGCACACGCAAGAGAGGCTGAATTGTATGTGTTTTGAAAATTTTTGCAAGTTACTACCAAACTGTACAAAAGATAGCGGTTGTTAAAATATAAAATTAAAGTAACCTCTTACAATTTGAAAGCAACAGTAATTATAGTGTGGAAAATTAAAAGCTAAGAAAAGAGAAAGAATGATACAGTCAATTTATACTAGTTCAACTTATAACCAAGTCTACGTCTAGTCTCCAAATATCCAACTTGAATATTTCACTAAAATCTCTAAGTAGTGATTTGATGAGTCTCTCCAAGCTCATAAGTACATCTTTTACAAGGTTCTTCAACCTTCTACACAAGTAGTATTTGATCAACCTTTACAAGCTCTCAACGAATTAAAGTAGGATTTGCTTAATATGATCTAAAATGAATGATCTCTCTCAATAGAGTATTTTTCACTTTCTAAAGTACAAATGGTAGATTAATATATAACTTTCAAGAATGGGTATAGCTACTAATGACATATTTCTAAAATTTGGTGGTGAGAAGATGTAGCATCTCTTCTTTAAATAGGAGTTCTCTTTAACTAGCCATTGCTTCAAATTTATCACGAATTGACTGAATCGGTTTTGAATTTGTTAAAATGTCTTCTTCATCATCTTTAACAGTATCTTCAAATATTTAGTCATTTGGATAAGCTTTTAACTGTGTCTCGAAGCCAACTGTCAAATCAGATGAATACATGTTCCTTCGTTCGTACAAAAATGATAAGGACTAACAATTCCAGATTTTGTGGAACCATTTTTGTCTATTGAAATGAGTTTGTTAAGATGGTTCGTGTAAAATAGGAGTTGTTTGACGTTTATCCTGCCATTTAAACAAATAACTAAGTTATGTAACCTTTTTTATATTGTTATCTTTTAGATAAATGAGATAATTCAGTTAAATTTGAATTTGAAATGTAATTAAATATTATTTCATCAAAATCATTAATTTAGAAGCCTTGAGCCAACATGTTACTCAATTAATTCAATTACTTTCTGATAAGTAATTGTCAGTTTCTATTTGAAGCAATTGTGGCAAAACAAGAATTTTGCGGAAGTTCAACCTTAGCTTCTTCAAAAGTACAACATCGATGTTGTTTAAAAAAAAAGTACTTACTATAAAACTTAAGAAAAACATTTTGGTGGCTCATTTAGTGGCCATACTACTAAAATAGTAGTAATAATATATTGTTTGTGTAAAATAAATTTTTATTGATGATCATTAATTCTGTATATGTCTCGCATTCATTTCTTAATTAAAGGTGAAAAACTTGCATACATGTGGTAGTTTATATCATAGAAGTGAATAGGAAGTAATTATGAATTAGTTTTACTTAAATTTATATGATAACCATTGTATACAAAATTAAGTTGTAAAAAGGTTTGTGAATGAAGACTCTATAATGGCTCCTCTACGAAAGAAAGTTGAGAAATAGACCTATAAGTTAAGGAACATATAGATGTAGCTAAATCCAACTTTATAGAGACATATGGAGATGTCCGTTAGCAGTTTGCACATAAGAGGATTCTTACAAGGTACTGTAAATTGGTAGCTAAATTGTTGAGTCCATAAGGAAGAACGGCAAGTGGATGGCTAACTTGGATTTCTCGAGAATGGCATATGAACACGATAAAGCAAACACATGCAAGAGGAAGTGAATTGTGTGCAATTTAAAAATTTGTTGCAAGTTACTATCAATTTGTGTAAATGAAAAAAACATGTTTTCAACAGAAAAGTCTGTAAATAAAATGAGCATGTTAAAATTTAAAACAAAAGCGGCCTTTTATCTTTAAAAACTAAAGGAGCCTGTAAATGTTCAAAACAAAAGAAGCCTATCAACATTCAAAACGAAAGGAGCCTATAAAAGTTTAAAACAACAAAAACCTCTTGTAATATTAAAATAGAAGGAGCCTATTCCAAGAGTAAAGGATCCTCCTGCAAATTAAACACAAACACTATAATCCAAAAATTTAAAAGTTAAGAGAGAGAGAGTAACCCAGTTGATTTATAGGACGAGTTTTTTTTTTGCTTTATGGGTATTGATATTATTTTAAATTAGCACAATTTATATGGTTTCTTTATAGATTGTTCATTTTTTAATTCAATAATCATCGCGAGATGTCGATGTGGTAGATATTTTCGATGCTAATGAGTTCCGATGGGAGGTATCCAACAAAATCCTCCTTACTGAAGAACGAATCGATACATAACAAATATGTTCCCTAAAGTCTAATCACAACTTGCCTTTAATGTCCGATATTCTTCATCAAGGTTTTTAGTCTCATTCGATTCGATACTCTCTTTTTATTCTCTATAGCTTATTTTCTATGAAGAAGCTATTAGACAAATATGTGATTGTATATACTATATATTGTGTAAAGGTTACTCGAATCTTCTAGAGAACATATATGAAAATAGAAGTGATGACAATGTCCTAATGTTCCATACATGATTAAGTAAATCGGTAGTTTGAAACAATTGTCGATTCTAAAAACTCTGTCTATTCATTGTGACGATGATGGAATCATTAAATTAGGTATGCATATGTTCGAATTTGAGTTCCTTATACCATTTAATTTAGGATGTTAATTTTTGAGATTTAATTTTTCAAAGGATTATGAAGAAATTAAGGTGGTTGTTCTATCCTATTTGTTCCTTGGGTGAAACAAATGGTACATAGGGTTCACCTAATTCATTGTTCCATATTGCATTTAGGAAATCAGTTAATGTATCTTCTGCTAGTTTAGTTAGAATTAAGAAGTTGTTAGAAGATGGTAAAAATGAACTAATTGTTGGGGGAAGATATTCGTCTATTTTAAGTGATGCCTTTGAACGTACAAGGAACCTTCTTGAGATTCAGAGATAGGATTTTCTTTACCTTATATATCGAGTCTTATGTCACATTATCTTGGAATCATTTGCGAACTGTCTAGAAAAATAATTATATCTTTTTCTCTTTGATGGAATAGGCGTGGAATTTATTATTTTATGCTTAATCTAAATAGATGTCATATTATGTTATTCAATGCAACCATTTTACTTGGGATATTAATTAATTACCATTATTGAGTTTCTAATACGGTACTTTGAGAAGAATGAACATGAAAGCTTCGCCAACCTACTGTGCAAACTTACTTAGATTATTGAGGAATACTCTTGAAGAAAATGTAAAATTTATTTTGTCGTTGTCTAAGTGCTTATAAATACATCAAAGTAACGTTTCATCTCACTAGCTAAAAATTAATCATATTTAGCTAGATCTTAAAATTTAATATTAGTTGACTGGTTAGATCAATATTTCCACAAAATAACTAAAAGCATAACTAAAAATATTTGGCTATGTTTTAAAAATGTAGTTAAAACTTAACTACATTTCTAAAAACGTAGCTAAAAACTTTTGACTAAGTTATAGAAAATTATAGCTAAATATCATTAGGTGAAAAAGTCGCCTATAGTTTTTAGCTATGACTTTGTTTGGTAAATGACTTATCAACCATTTTTTGGCAAATTGAAAAGTTTTAGCGGTTTGACCATGTCAAATAGCTGATAATTATGTTTAGTAATCAGCTAATTGAGTTGACAGATTGAACTTAATCTGTCGATTTTGAAAATGCTCATCTAAGGAGTGTTGTCTTCTAGCTGCTGAGAAATTAAGGGACTAACAGACTATTATATTCAAAAGTTATTACAAATTACTCAAAGAAATAGAGATAGAGATAATAAGTTTATTATTTAAATTTAATAATTTTAATTTTTAAAATTAAATTAATATTAAATTTGAGTCGGAATATACAAAGAGTTATCATCCTATTATATACGTCTTATTTAACTTTGAAAGTATAACTGCAAGGATCGAGTAAATTGCACGAACGAGGAATCGAGTAATGCATGATATAATACTCAAGCCCTTATAAGTCATTTTTTATATAAACAACTAATACTAATTAAACAGTTAATTTTACCTAATATTTTTAAATAAACAATTAATGTTATTCGCTGGTCAAATCTGTTATATTAATCTATTGTCAACTAATCGCTAATCGAATAAGCTAACAACTAATCCAATCTATTGATTGTTAAACAAAAAAGTACATTTATGTTTAAGAGTGTGATTAAAAAATTGAAATCATAAGGATGAAACCGACAAACACTCACATTTTAGGGATCAAAATTAGTTTTTGTATAAGATGAAATAATAAAATTTAATTAACAAGGAAAATTGAGTATTTAATGACTGAAAATTAAAATATTAAAAACTACTTACTCATTTGAAACATGAAGACCTGAATTGTTAAATATGAAATCTGGAATATTTGTTTGATATTTAATCAAAATTGGAACTCTTAGTCATGGATAATAAGAACAATTAAGAATTTCCTATTCGTCAAATAACATATTTTGATCCAAAAATCCTATTAAGGGATGATAAGTTTAACATCCGAATTATTGCATAATAAAGACAATTCAGTACACTAAAATTCTAAACATATTTTAATATAGTTTTTATATTTATCACATTAGTTAACTCCATAAAATGGAAATTTAAGTCTCCAGCAAAAGACGCATATACTTGAACTCTCCCCTAATCGTTTAGCTGCCCTTTTCGAGAAATCCAAGTAACCATCCACTTGTCTTTCGTCTTCCTTATGAACTCGCCAATTTAGCTGTCAATTCAATGTAGCTTACGAGAGTCCTCTTCCGAAAAAATTGGCATCGAACATTTCTACGTTTTTGGTCTCAAGCAAAACACGCATATATTTGAACTCTTCCCTAATCGTTCAACTGTCCTTTTCGAGAAATCCAAGTAACCATCCACTTGTCTTTCGTCTTCCTTATGAACTCATCAATTTGGCTGCCAGTTCAATGTAGCTTATGAGAGTCCTCTTCTGAAAAAAGTTGCTGTCGAACGTTTCTACGTGTTTGGTCTCAAGCAAAAGACGCATATACTTGAACTCTTCCCTAATCATTCAACTGCCCTTTTTGTCAGGAATCCCACATCATGTGACAACTATGAAAGCATTCAACAATTTATAATAATGTGTAAACCTTCTTCTCTTGCTAGTTTTTGAGAGTGAGTTAGGCACTTCTAACACTTTTCGAGAAATCCAAGTAACCATCCACTTGTCTTTCGTCTTCCTTATGAACTCATTAAATTAGCTGCCAGTTCAATGTAGCTTATGAGAGTCCTCTTCTGAAAAAATTGCTATCGTACATTTCTCCGTTTTTGCTCTGCACGGTTGGATTCATTTCCAAGTGCAGGTCCACAACACTTGCGGCTACACCTACGTGCATGTTTCTTGACTTTCGGATCTATTTCTCTAACTTTCTTTCCTAGCGGAGCCATTTTAGAAACTTCAATCACAAACCTTTTTACTTAAAAAGAATCACGAATTAATTTTTTATATACAATGGTTGTCATATACGTTAAGTAAAATTAACTTGCAATCACTTCTTATTCACTCGTACGATGTCGCTAATGAAAAATATTACTAATTAATTTCTTAACTAAACTTTGTAATATCTTTAAGCTTGAAGTAAAGTTATTTTTGGTCAACGTGCAATTGGTCTGCTGCAAATAATATTAAAACAAAAACTTTTGGTAATTTGATATTAGCCCATTACGACCAAAGCAGAGAATAGCGTCAATAATGGAACCGTGAGCAATGACTAATTTTTGATAAGCTTCTAATCTGATTCTACATCAAAGTAAGTGCTTGTTTGGTTCAGCTTTTGGAGGGTGAATAAGCACTTTTTTCTACTGTAAAAGTTGTTTTTAAGAAAAATGAATATTTGACTGTAAAATTCAAAAGCACTTTTTTCCATATAAATGGCTTTTTTGAAAGTTAAAATACAGCTTTTTGAGAAGCTCAAATTTAGAGCTTTTTAAAAAAGTATTTTTACATGTAGATTTTTTAGATCAATTAATAAGCCTATTTTTTAGTCTCCTTTACCCTTATGTTTTTACACATAATTTTCACAATACCCACAAACACGTCTTCACGTTTATTTTGAGATTTATATAATATTATTTTACTTGTTTTACATGATTTAATATTTATTTTTGATATTAGTTTTACTTATACTGTAATCCATATAAAATATTTGGTTAGATATATTTTCATTTATGTTTCATATGATTTAAAATTATATAATAATTAATATATTGTGCTTTGCATATTGTTTAATATATTTTAAATAATATTTATATGTATAAATAATTTTTATTAAAAAATAAAATATAGTTAAAATTAAAAGCACCTTTTATTTTTATATTGTCAAACAGTTTGTTGTATGAAGTTTTTAAAAAAAAGTTGTTTATTGACTTAGAAAAGCTCTAGTAACAAAAGCTCTTACTGACAAAAATTATATTGATATAAGCTCATCAAAACAAGTTCTATTTATCTTTTTATTCAATCCCACCAAAACTTAATAATAGTATTTGTTCTCCATTTTATGAAATAGATCCTGATTAGCTGCTTGTTTAGATTTAAATAGGTATAAATCCTTAAAAATAGCAAAACTATTATACTTGTAAATTATTTTTTAATATCAAACTCTTTTATGCAAAGGATACCTAACTTCTAAAAATGACTAGATAATGCTAAAAAAAGTAATAATGAAAATTTTAAAATTTAAATTTAATGATTTTAGTCTAATTGAATTAAATTTCTTAAATGACATTTTCAATTGAACCAACTATAAACTATCCAAGGTTGAATTGATCTAAAGTTCAACTTTTTTAAACAAAACGATATTATTTCATTTAAAAGAGTTGAATTTCAATTCAAACTTGGACTGAACTAAAAAACTTTATTTTAAATCTTTAATTTAAAATTTTTTAGAAAACATTAATCATCCTTAGACCCAAAATCCATAATTCCAAAATATAAAAGGCATAACAAATCATTTTCACAACTAATTCATAGCAAATTACATATATCCACCGACATAAATAATAAAGTTGCATCGTGTTTCTGTTTTATGAAATCAAGCAGATAAAGCACGAAGAGATAAGAAGAAGGGGATAATACCAAAAATAATTATGAAAACACACAAAAAAGGACCTAAAAAGAAGACATGGCACATGCTCGTTAATTACAAAGTAACTAATTTAATAATTATGAGTTAAATTTAGATTTATGTACGAAAACCAACATTAATTAGCATTAAGCATCAGAAGTTACAAGGTCCAAAGCACATGCAAAACCCTAAATGAGCATTAACGAAGCAGATCTAGAGAGTTCTCTACATAATATTATTGTTCGCTTTTTTCTTATTTATTTATACAAAATATTTTTAGCTTAAAATGAAAACCGACCATGTTGCTGATGGTGGCTCGGAATGTCATCATCGAATATCCAGAGCCCGTCCTC
>JANSVI020000093.1:1142216-1158257 GCA_025434765.2 Erythroxylum kapplerianum | reverse complement strand
AATTCGCTTTGTTTCCTTCGTTTTCCCGTTGGGATCCGGTTCCCGGATCGAGTGCCAACATTTAGAAAACAAAAGGAGTCTGTTAAAAATGAAAGGAGTTTGTTAACTTTTAAAAAGCGAAAGGGGCCTGTTAATGTTTAAAAATGAAAGGAGTTTGTTAACATTAAAAATAAAAGGAGCCTGTTAAAAAGGGAAAGAAGCCTATTAACGAAAGAAATATCTTGCAATATTAAAATAGAAGGAGCCTATTCCAAATGTGAAGGAGCCTCTTATAAACTAAACACACACATTGTAATGCAAAATTTTAAAAGTTAAGAGAGAGTGACATAGTTAATTTATACTATTTTGACTTATAACGAAGTCTACGTCCAATCCTTAAGTATTCAACTTGAGTATTTCACTATAAAACTCAAAGTAGTAAATTTTCATGAGCTTCTCCAAGCTCACAAGTACATATTTTTCAAGATTCTTTAACCTTCCACACTTGTCGTGTTTAACAAGCCTCTACAAGCTCTTAATAAAAAGTATAAAAGGGGTTAATAGTCTCTCTTAAAAGAGTGATTTCACTTTATAAAGAACAAGGAGTTTGATATAAATATGACTTTCAAGAATATTGATGTGGCTAAAGTATTTCATAAATCTGTGTGTTATTCATAAATACGGTGGCTCTTCATAAATCTGTGTGGATGTTTTCTACAACTAATCGTTACTTAATTTTAATTTTGAGTTGACTTTGTATCTAATGAATCTTCGGTATCATCTCTGCTAAATCCAATATTCAGACATTAAGAGAAAAGTTTTGACAAGAATAACTGAGCTAATTGTTCTAATTATGTGATTGGTAAGATTCCTCTAGATATTGTGGAATCTTTTCCAACAAGGTAAGTTCATTAAGAAGGTTTCTATAAGAAAATCCTATGATATCATTTCCTTTTAAGAATTATATAGTTACCCATACAAGTAAAAACATCCAATTTGAATTTTAGAATACTATAGAATTATCATCAAAATCATTAATAATAAATCCTGGGCTAACAATCTCTCCCTTTTTGATAATGATAGGTAATAACAGATATTTTCAAATTTCAAATAATAATAAAGGATTTCAAAAGATACCTGTAAACTTTATATGTTCTTACTCACAATTATAAAAAAGAAGAAGCCTGACTTCTAAAGGAAGGAGCCTATCGTATAGATTTAAACTTCACAATTTTAACAACATTTCAATAGCAGTCAGTTAGCAAACAATATCATCAATAACAAATATATCATCAAGGCGATTGAAAATATATCATAGATTCAAAGTAAGATGCATGCAATGTATATCATTAATTGTTCTTCCCCTTTGTCATTATAAAAAAATAGAGGGGAAAAATCATAAGTTGTAAGAATAGTCTAGGCAAGAATAGCAACATAGTTATTGAAGAGATTCAAAAATTTTCCTAAGTAAAATCTACATGTCAAGAAGCTGATTTTGCATGTTATATATTTGGCCGCTCATTTTATCTTGATTGGTTTGAATGTCCCTTAGCTATTGTTGAAGACTTACACTATTTGCATCTTGAGGAGGAACATTAGCTTGTTTGTCTGAAGTAGGATCTAAGCTTTCTGCTACTCTTTCATACTTCTTTTCTATCCAGATGTTGTTTTGCAATTTATATCCAAATTAGTAGGAAATGGATGGGTGAAACTTAACCGGTACGTGCCAATTTAGATTATGGAAATGTACTCTATAAAGGTTGAAAATCTTGGTGAGCAGCACTCCATAAGGTAGACAACTAGTGGTATTCTTATGATTCCCCTTATCTACCATAAACTTCAAAATCATTGTTGGGAGGTTCATTTTGTTTCCCTTTAAGAGATTGTAGACTACATACGTATCCAGAAGACTGCACCTTCTACTGAGCTACTACTTAGAAAGATTGAAATAGCAGAAATGGATGCAAGGCATCTTGGTAGTAGGTGCAAGTGTCTACACCAGGGTCTTCTCTCATAGGCATTCTTGATATGTAGACATATAAAGTCCACAACCTCTCCTAAATCAAGGTCATCAATGTCCCACTTATGACAGGGAAGATCAGTCCTGCCTATGGGAAGTATATCCAGAATGTTTTTCAAAATCTCTTCTGTGATCAAGATCTCACACTTATGAATCTAAGAAATTATTGCCAGCTTTCCATCAATTTCTTCTTTTCTCATGTGTGTGTAAAAGCATCTAACCAGGTCATCACACATAGTTTCATTCAAGTTCACAGAATTCTAGCTAACCACAATAAAAAAGGAAGAGTTTGTAATACCGATTTCATCAAAAAGATTGGGAGGCAAGATACCTCTAGCCACCACCTTTCTCTTGTAGCGCATCTTATACCTCGCTTCAGCTTCCATCGATTGAAACAATTTCACTGGTGCTAAGGACTTTCCTTTATGAGTTATGGTGAATTTCTTTGATTTTGTTCTTTTAGCCTTAGGGATTTCTTAAAAAATGGCTTCTTCAAAAGCTGGCTCATCCATAACAAGTGGGTCCTCATTCTTTTCTTTAATCATAGGCATTTTGCCTTTTTTTTTAATCTCTTCTCTTTTCCTTTTTGTAAATCTTCTTCCTCTTTCTTTTTGGCCTGAGGAGTTTCTTCTTGTACAGCTTGCTTTACCATACTTGCTCTAGTCCTTGATCTCTTTATTAATAGAGCCAGTTCTTCGTCTAATCTATCATCGTTTACAACCCAGTGTACTTCAGGCACTTTCTTATCCTTAGGATCAGTTTTAGGAGTTGTGGAAGGAGTAGGAATGGATATATGAAATCTTACTTATCTTGTTTCATCCCCCTCACTTGAGGATTCTTCTTCTTCTTTTTATTTTTCTTCTTTTTCTTCTTCTTCTTCTTCTTCTTTTTATTTTTCTTCTTTTTCTTCTTCTTCTTCTTCTTCTTTTTATTTTTCTTCTTCTTCTCCACTAGAGTTAGAAACAAAGTGTTGTTCAATTGAAGGTTCATTTTTTTTTAGGATGAGTTCGAGTCTAATTCTACGGATAACATAGCCAAAATCTGTTTTTTTCTCTCCTCTGGAGTTTCCTAAAAGGGTGTTTCTAAAGTTTAGGGCTTAAAGGATACAGAGATAGGTTCAGTAGGAGTGTTCAAAGAACCTACTATTGGAGACAAATAAGAGGACTCAGAAACGAGAGTTTGTTCATGGCTAGAAGTTGAAGCTATGGTTTTCTTCTGTCCCTTTGATTTTGTTCTGGCCATTTCAGGTAAAGAGTTTTTGGAGAAAAGAATAAAGAAAAGACAGAAAGTTAGGGTTAGGTAGGAAGAGAATGACACTTCTGAGAAAAGACCAACAAAGAGTAGAAGAGAGACGTCTGTTTCTGGTATATTAAACAATTATTGAGCGTTGATTTCATATGAGAATGGGCAGTCGTGCACACCAAAAGAGGAAGTATGATCATTTGTGTATCTTCTGTCAGACAAGTATGGAGTATTGTTAGAATAGCATACACGTTTTTTAAAAGCTAAAATGATGCCATAAAAGAACTATACAAAAATAACATCAGATAGTCTGCACATATTAAGTTCTTTTTTTAACATGCCAAATCTATCTTTAGATAGTGGCTTAGTGAAAATATCAGCTACTTTATTTTCAGTATTAAGATGCAAAAGGTCAATGGTTCCTTCTAAAACATGATCTCTAAGAAAGTGATGCTTGATTTCTATATGCTTAGACCAAGAATGATTGATATGTGCTTAATTGATTATGAGCGGAAGTAATTTCTTTTATAACTCGTATTCTTAATCTTATAACCATGTTTAGAGTGATCATACAAATTTTAGTTATAGATAGGATAATTAACAAAATTACTTCTATGATAGCTTGCAAAATGCACAGATGATAGTTTGCAAGATGCTTAACAATTCTCGTATTGACCAAAAGTTTCTTATCACAATTTAGGTGCATCTCTGAAAGATATAATATAACAATATTCAACTTCAACAGAGTGTACAACAGTTCTAGTAGGATGTAGGGAAATTTTCACATGAAACAAGGTTTAACGTCTAAGATTTGGAAAACCAACAAAACTCAAGTACATTTTTTGAGGAATTAGTTAATGTTTATGTTACTAATACTTTGCATTTTTAACAAAAAGAGATGTAATTCCAGTAAGACACAAATTTTAAAATCTAGAAATTGGTAAGCCAGATGAGTCAGTTGGCAGAAGCTTTTGACTGCCTAGCCTCACAAGGCGAATAAATGTAACTGTATTAAACCAAAGTGTGCCAAAGGGAAATTAGCATAGAGGCCTTATAGAGTGATGAGGAGCTTGAGAATCTTTAGAGCAATACTAAAGGAATTGCTTATGAAGAAGAAGTTGAGCAGGAGCTTAAACCAAAATATGATATATCATTTTTCTTGGAGGCGAGTACTAAGTCCATAATTATTTTTTATACTAACTCTTCACCTTTATATAGCAGATTGGAGAAATTAAAAGAGGATGAAAAATGTAAAGAGACATTCTAGATCTTTCCAGAGTGTAGGGACCCAGTGGAGATCAAGAGTCAGAGGATAGGGAAGATGCTGAATGAGAATGACCATCAATTAAGGCCCTATTTGAAACTGCCTCACATGGAGGAGGCTCAAATTGTACTACCTTAAGATCATAATTTCATCACGTGAGGAGAGTATGGAGTCGAGCTAGCGATCCTAAACCAAGGCACTTCTTGTGAGGCAACCCAAAGGAAGTAAATTTCCTTTCTTTTTAATCATAAACATGAAACTAATTAGACTAATTGCGAACAAATATATACAAATTAAAATAAAAAACAAAACCTAAAACATCACACTTCCTGGCAATAGTGCCCAAACTTGGTCGCATGCCGTTACACTATCAAAATAACTAGGCTAATACTATTATAGTGGTGAGTCTAGGTCGATCCCATCTGCTATAATGTTTTACTCTTTACTGTGTTGTCGTTTTATTGCTCCTTGCTTGGTCCAACGTTCTCCTAGCGTTGCCATTTAGCTTTATGTGTTGCTGTCATTTTAGTCCTTTTCCAGCAGCTTCTTAGTTGTCTTCTTTTAGACTGAATTTGTTTTCTTCTTGCTCTAATTTTCTTCTTCTTACTCTATGAATACAAGTGAATATTAATCTTCGAAAAATAGCCCAAATATCATACTTTCAACTCACTTTAACTTCTTTACTTCCAAATTATGCCTAAAATCACATATGAGTCAAAGTGAGTATATTAAGCATTTTCATAACAATAATCACTAAGCGTTATAAAATTAATTCATAATCAATTAAGCATATATCAATGATGTACAATATTTTTTGAAAGATTTATTACACTAGTATTATCATATAATATAGGAACATGATTAAAATTTAAAGAGAAATCCTAGAGTTGATGCTTCATCCATAATATTTGAGTACAATAGTTGGCAGCAACTATATATTTTGTTTCAGTTGTTGAAAGAGCTTTGCAATTTTATGGCTTGTAAGACCAAAAGACTAGACATCCTCCAAGAAAATGACAATGACCACTTGTGCCTCTTTTGATCAATTTTATCACCTGCATAATATGCATCACAATAGTCATAAATGTTAAAAGAATCCATTTTCCTTTTGACTGCTTAAAGATAGCTTTCTCTGGATTTGATTGAAAACGTGCGCAAAGGCACTCATTAAGCATGATATCTAGTATTGAGCTCGTAAGATATAATAATAATCCAATCATTCCTATGTACTTTGTCTCATCCGAAGATTTGCCTTCTTCATCTTTATCAAGTTTAGTTCTAGTGTACATAGGAGTACCCATAGGATTGGCATTTTTGATGTGGTAATTCTTAATGAGTTCCTTTGTGTATTTGCCTTGGCTTATAAAGATCCCTTTTTTTGTTTGTCTGGTTTATAATATGAAAAAGAAATATGATTCTCCCATCATGCTCATTTCAAACTCCCACTGCATTAATGCTGAGAATTCTTCACAAAAAGATCGATTAGTGGCACTAAATATTATGTCATCAACATATATTTGCATTATGAGTATATCATTATCCTTTTTCTTAATAAATAAGGTTTTATCTACCTTTCCTCTTTTGAAGTTATTCGCAAGCATAAAATTACTTAACCTCTCATAAAATGCTTGAGGGGTCTGTTTTAGACCGTACAGGGCTTTAGTTAACTTTATCACGTAGTTAGGATGGTTTTCATCTTCAAAGCCTAGAGGTTGCTTAACAAACACTTCTTCATAATATATCCACTTAAGAATGCACCTTTGACATCCATTTGGAACAATTTGAAGTTTCTATAACATATGAAGGCAAGTAAAATTCTAATCGATTCTAGTCTAGCAAAAGGTGCATAAGTTTCATCAAAATCAATACCTTCTTATTGATTATAAACTTGAATGATAAGTCTAGCTTTGTTTTTTTACCACCTTTCCATTTTCATCAATTTTTTCAAAAAACCTAACGAGTTCTAATGACTAACTTGTTTTGCAGACGAGGTACTAGATTCCAAACTTTATTTTTGTCAAACTGATTCAGTTCATTGGTCATGGCTAAAACCTAATTTTCATCAATAAGAGCCTCTTCAATGGTCTTTGATTCAAATTGTGAGATGAGGGCAACAAATTTGTTCTTTAAGGATGATCTGGTTCTTAGACTTTTAGAGGGGTCTCGTAGAATGTACTGATGTGTATCAAGACCTCTCCATTCTCTTGGTGTTCTTCATTGTATAGGCTCCTATTGGGAGGAAGGAGCCTTCCCTATCCTGGCTTCAGAAGGACCTTCTTGATATTGTAATTCCAAAGGTAATATAGGTGTTGTTTGAGTCTGAGATGTATTTTTAGGAGCCAAAGGATACACTTCATCATCTGAGTTAGCTATTGTTATCGAGGGTAGTGCTTCATCAAATACTACATGTATTGATTTTTCTATCTTCTTTATTCTTTTGTTGTAAACTTTAAATCCTTTACTGATGGTATTGTAGCCCAGAAAGATGGCTTCATCTGATCTTGCATCGAACTTTCCAAGATTGTCTTTTCCATTATTTAGAATGAAGCACTTGTAACCAAATGCTCAAAAGTAAGCGACATTCAATTTTCTTCCTTTCCATAAATCATAGGGGGTCTTTTTTAGAATGGGTCTTATAAAAGGCCTGTTAAGAATGTAACAGGCAGTTGACACAGCTTTTGCCTAGTAACCATGAGGTAGACCACTTTTGCATAGCATTGTTCTAGCCATATCAATGAAGTCTTGTACTTTCTTTTAACCACCCATTTTATTGAGGAGTCTTTGGGTATGAAAAAATGTGAGTCATATCGTTATTATCACAGAAATCTTCAAACTTTCTGTTATCAAATTATCCTCTATGATCACTTCAAATTGAAGTAATGCAGTATCCTTTTTCGATCTGAATTTTTCTGCAAAATTTCTCAAAAACTTCAAAGGCGTCATTATTATTTGATAGGAAGTAAACCCATATAAATCTAAAATAATCACCTACTAAAACAAAACTATAATGTTTATTAATAAAACTTTGAGTCCTATTGGGACAGAATAAATCCATATGCATAAGTTCAAGTAGTTGGTTAGTAGAGACAATATTTTTTAGAGGAAAGCTACTCCTAACTTGTTTACCTTTTAATCAAGCCTCACAAACCTGATTGCTTTCAAACTTCAATGTCGGTAGTCCTCTTACTAACTCATTTTTGGTCAATTTTGATAGAATGTTCATGCTAGTATGTCCAAATCTTCTGTGCT
The DNA here is from genome assembly GCA_025434765.2 of Erythroxylum kapplerianum. NCBI lineage: Eukaryota > Viridiplantae > Streptophyta > Magnoliopsida > Malpighiales > Erythroxylaceae > Erythroxylum > Erythroxylum kapplerianum. The sequence goes on along the minus strand of JANSVI020000093.1, from coordinate 1,150,503 downwards.
AGATAAAAGAGTCCTTTTATATAGAAACAAAACACTTGACATTTTGTGAAGAATAAAAGTAATTAGTAAACAAAAAGTAAAAAATGTTCCCTATACCTCACTCCTATGACTTAGACCTACACAGATTAACACCCATACTAAGCTTGAAAGCTTAGTGGGGAAAACACTTAGTTTGAATGACCACTCACAACAGTCATCCGCTAAGCACACACTTTCAAAAATATCGCAACTCATATACCATAAATTCACATTCATGAACCAAATATTGCTATTCAATGCTTATGTAAACAATGATGGCATAGTTAAGAAACATACATAATGCCAATATGCTTCGACTTCTTATCCATATACATAAAATGCATATTTATAAGCCAAATATTGATATTCATTGCTCATTGATACAAATTATCAATAAAATTGCACATCATTACAATTCATCATTACAACCAATACAAATGCTCATCAATACCAATTATTCATGTTGTCATGTTGTATTTCTTATTTATGACTATTAAATATCTTTTTTGTGTTAAGCTTGCACATTTTTTGTGTGTGTGGATAACGGGTGCTGTGGATATTTGTAGATATCAAACTGTGGATACTCGAAGGTATCAAACTGTGGATACCTGAAGGTATCAAATTGTGGATACCAGAATGTATCGAGCTGTGGACACCAATAGTGTCAAACTATAGCAGCTACAATGTAACCCTATAGGGATGCCTATCTATCTACAACTAAGATAATAGAGGAGACACTATAATATTTCCTTTAACCATTTACAAATTTCACAATTCATATATCAACAAATCATATGACAAGTCATAAGATCTATATATGTGTTCATACATGCAAGTCATTACTTAACACCATTTGGAGGGTATCAAAATCACACTTTTATAATCATACTATACATTTATCAGCAATAAATATGCATACCAATCATTTATGTACAAGTAAGTTTTCTTTGGAATGCATTATGATCAATATTAAATTCCAATGTTAAATCACCCAATTCACACATGGTAAGTCCTATTTCATTTATTTTTTGGTGTTTGAAAGGTTTCATACACATTCAAAAAGATTCGGTAAAAATATCAAAAACAAAAACAATGCCACAGTCGTGACAGACACTCTCTCCATTCATATCACTACTTGTTCCTTAATATGCATATAGAAAAAGTCAGAAGTGGGTTTCAAGGTCTTCCGGAATTTTTTTCCTCTATGTCTATAGTTACTATAGCACTAACAAGTAGACCATTTGAGCTTCTAAATTATAAGAAATAGGCAAAATATCATAAATTGCTCCAACATAGGGGCAACACCAGGTCACCTTTTTCGATCTCCATTTCCAAGGTCATAGAGCCAGAATTAAGTCAGAGTCTCTTCTAGAGATATTTAGTTCTATGTCTTAGGCTTTATATCCAACTAAAATCACACAATTTGAAGGTCTGTAGGCTAAGTTATAACTCAAACAAACCCCAGATAGAATTCACTACACGATAATCTCTTGTCATATTCAACCAATTCTATACAAGATAACACCAAAATAGCACCAAAGTATCATCACAGAAACCATTCCACATCCAAATGAATCTTTTTATCCATTCAAACATGCACAAATACAGAAATCAACTAAGTGATGTCCCAAACCTAAAAATTGATAAAGTAGGTCTGCTATTACCTTTCCTTCCCTTCCTCTTTGGCTTTGCATGAATCACCAAGTGGAAAATGATGGGATGATGAAGGTGAAATGGAGAGGAGAAAAATATGAAGTTAAGCCATCAAAGTTTTGTCCATCTTCCCTCCCCATATGAATTCTCATGAATTTTCTAGTCTTAGACACATGTTTCAATCTCATTGGACCATATGTCATAATCCTATTGGACCATATGTTACAATCCCATTGGACCGTGTGTTATAATGCTATTGGACAATGTGTTAAAATTATATTAGACCATAAGCTACAATTTTATTGGACTATGTGTTATAATTCTATTAGACCATGCATTACAATTCTATTGGACACACATGTTTTAATCTTATTGGTCCACGAGTTGACTTTAAAAAAATGCATATTGGTCCTTCTTCTTCCTTTAATTCTCATATTGGCCTATAATCTTATCAATTTATTTCATTTCCCTATGTCTTAAGTTTCTAATGGCATAAAATTCATGCAATTTGGTTGATTATATAGGGTGTTATACCCCAAAAATTACAAGCTATTCGAAAATAAGGATAACAGCCAAAACTCAAATTCAAAATAGAATTCAAAACTCTTGGAGACAGAATCTGATTTTGGTTCCTCTATGAAAGGTTTATATCTATGTCTCTAGTTTGATCTCCATTTGAAATTATCCAATTTGGAGGTTTACAGATCAAGATATGGCTAAATTATAGAAGTATATTTAGTAGAATCTATCCGTTCAGAAGTATATTTAGATCTTATTACAGAAGATATGGCTAAATTACAGAAGTATATTTAGGTCTTATTATTCAAGAACAACACAAAAATACATCCAGTTTAACCAATAACATCCCATTTACTTATGGAATACTTCTTTTATCAATTCCCCTCACATCACACTCATAATGTAAGCAAACTTATCAAAAATTTCTATACGTATTTCACGTCAAAGTATGTATGTCCATGTCGAAATGAACATATTATCCATTTACCTTGTATTTTACATTAAGTACCATTATATCTCTTACTATACTTAGATGTACTTAATTCATTATGTTCACTTGTTAATACACCCTAGACATGCTATAATAGTTACAGTGTACATGTTGGGGTGTTACAGTTCCTTCCATCAATGAACATTGCAAGATCTTTTTATAGAGATAAGATCTTTCTTGTACATTTCTCTTGCTCAAGTTCTAGGGCGACAACTTTTTCTTCTAGCTATCTCACTTTATTAAAATCATTCTCAAGAAAAGTATTTTTGAACTTGGCTAATCTTTCTTCCTGAACTTTCTTTTCAGAAACCTCTTGCTTATAATCATCCTTAAGAGACATATTCCTGGTTGTCAGATTTTCATTCATAGTTTCTAATGATTTAATATTACTCTTCAAGGATGCTTCATGGTTCTTAGACTTCTAAACTTCTTTGAAATACTTCACTGTCAAATTTTTGTACTAACCAAACAATTCATGATATGCATTTCTCAATTCATCATCTTCAATATTGGAGTTAGAATAATATACTTTATCGTCTCCTGATTCAATCATGAAACAAACATTGCTGACTTCATCTGACCAAGCTACATTTATTGCTTGCTTCTTAGGTTTTCTAATTTTTCCTTTTGAAGAAGGGGACATTCTGGTCTTGTGTGTCCAGGCTTCTTACAGTGATAGCATATGATTTGATTGTTTTGTGTATTGCTATTGCTACTATTGCCTTTTGGTAAGGACCTATTGTTTCCAATATTCCTGTTCCCTTCTCTTTTCTTCATCAGCTTCTTTTTATAGAAGCGGGCATATTTCCTTACCATGAAGTTGAATTTGTCATCTCCTTCTATTCGCAACTCAGTATTGCTTTCATCATTGATTGATTCATCAATTGCTTTTAATTCCATTCCTCTTTTGTATGAGGATCCTTCATCTCTCCTAGACTCAGCTTTATAGATCATCAAGTTTCCTCTTAGCTTGTTAAGTGAGATGGTATCGAGATCCTTTGTAGTCTCCAGAGCTGTCACCTTTGGTCTCCATTCCTTTGGTAGTGATCTTAGAATCTTTTTTGCGAGTTCATCATTAGGATATATCTTCCTAAGTTCTTTAAGGTCGTGATGATGTTGTTGAATCCTCCAAAGAATTCATCTATGGTTTCTCCTTGTTTCATGGCAATAGTTTTGTATTGATGCACTAAAAGGTTTATTATATGCTTCTTTACCTCATTCGTTCCTTCAAAGGTGAATTGTAGTTTATCCCACATTTCCTTTGCTGTAGAGTAGTAGGATATCTTCTCATATTCTTCTAGGGATAGTGCACATATTAGATGATGTTTTGCTTTAGTATTTAACTGTGCATTTCTTCTGTCAACATCAGACCACACTTCTAGGTTTTCTATAGCAAGAAGTGTAGATCCAACTTTGATGGCTTGCCAGACTTTAATATCTATAGATTGGAGATAGATTGTCATTCTCTTTCCAATATGAGTAGTTGTTTTCATTAAAGTAAGGAGGCTTTGAGACATATTGTCCTTTAAGGCTCCTCAAATTGTTTGTCATTATCTATCACATGCTGCAAAACACATTAAATGTGAAACCTTGCTCTGATACCAAACAATAAAACAAACACATATAAGAGGGAGGTGAATTATGTAAAAACTATCTACAAGATACGTTTACAAATGATAATATCCTCCTAAACAAAATAAGTCTATAAATAGGAAGGTCTTATCAACTTTCAAAAAGATCTTGTTAACATGGAAAACAAAAGGATCCAGTTAATTGAAAGGAGCCTACTAGGACTAAAAAATACAAGAGCTTGCTAGCAATAAAAAATAAAAGGAGCTTGTTAATCGATAGGAGCCTGTTAATCGATAAGAGTCTGTTAACGCTAAAAACGAAAGGAACCTTTTAATCGATAGGAGCCTGTTAATGCTCAAAAAGCGAAAGAAACCTCTTGGGATAGAAAAATAGAAGTAGCCTTTTGAAAACACAAACTTATAATGCAGAAATTTAAAAGTTAGGAAGAGAGAAAGAATGACACAATCAATTTATACTATTTTGGCTTGTAACGATGCCTACGTCTAGTTTCTAAATATTCAACTTGAATATTTCACTATAAAATTCAAGTAGTAAATTTTCACGAGCCTTTCTAAGCTCAAAAGTACATATTTTTAACGGTTATGCAACCTTCCACATTCGTAGTGTTTAACACAACTTTACAAGCTCTCAACAAGAAATATATAAAGGATTTAACAGTCTCTCACAATAGAGTAATTTGACTTTCTAAGGCATATGGACTTTGATATGATTGTCAAGAATATTAATGTTGCTAAGGTATTTTGCAAGTCTTGTATGTTTCGCAAATGCAACGACTCTTCCTTAAGCAGACATTTTCCTCAACTAGCCGTTGCTTAATCTACGATATCACTTCTGCTAAAATCTTCGATATTCAGATAATCTATTAAGGCTTTCGGAGCTGATTATTCGAATTCGTAAAAAAACTTTCCAGATGTCATGGAACCATTTCAAAATAGGCAAATTCATAAAGATTGTTCCTGCAAGGAAGGAAGCAATTATCTTATGATTTTATTTCCTTTTAAGAATTAAACCATTACCTATATAAGGAAATAAATCTAGTTTGAATTTTGAAATATTATAAAGTTATAATCAAAATTGTTAAACATAACCCTTGAGCTAATAAAAAGATTACTAATCACTTTTGTAAATATCTTAATACCAAGTTTTATTTTCACGAATTTCATTTCATTAGACATTTTATTAACATCAACTAACCGAGCTGCCACATATCGATGGATTAATAAAAAATTGTTAATTATTTTTTTATTCTTCAATCTTTTTTTTACTTATTGTTAACTGAGGGCGAATATTGTAACTCCTCTTCTTTAAAGTTGAACTATTCTTTCAAAAAAAGAATTATATTAATTTAACATAATACATTATGTTATATCTTAAGCATACGGATGATAAATCCTAAATTTTTTTCACATACTTAATATGGTTAAGCATACTTTGGCGTTGTTTGATAAATGGTTAATAAGCTTTTATTGATAGATTAAGAGATATTTGGCTATTTGATGATGTCAAATTGCTGATAATCATGTTTAGTAATCGGTTGATTGGGTTGACGGATTGAATTTAATCGTTGTTTTTGAAAATACACCTATAAGGAGCGTTTTGTTTTAGCGACTGAGAAATTAAGGAACAAAAAGATGATTGTATTTAAAAGTTATTATAAATTACTCAAGCAGTCATATTTTATTATTATTATTCCTTTACCAAACACAAGTATCCTAAACTTCACTAATACACGACTAAGAGAGAGGAGAGGAGAGAGATTTATTGATTATTATTATATGTTCTATATTTTTTTTATCATATTTATAAACTTAAATTTTGTGAAATTAAATGTCTAAAGTCTAAATGCTTATGAGAATATTCAAATAAATACTAAGATATAATATTCATGTTCTTATAATTTTTTTAATTCATATCTTCATAAGTCATTTTACATATAAACAGTTAATATACTAAACAACTAATTTTACTAAACATCTTTAAATAAACAACTAATATTATTTACTAGTCAAATCTATTGTCAGATTACTGCTAATAGAATCAACTAACAACTAATGTAATCTGTTGATTGCTAAACAGGGTCTTTATTCGGTTACTCTATCTTAACTGTAAGTCAAATAACCTCTTAATGCATATGCTTTTAAACTAATATTCTAAAAGTTCAGATAAGTTTTTAAAATATCACATTTCAAAATTTTAACTATTTTTTATTAGTAATTAACTGCTATATATAAAAAGATATAAAATAATTATATTTAGAAGGTATGATATATATATATATATAGACACAGTGATCTATTTTGTTTACAATTATAGATTGCAATTTAGAATAAAAATTCAAAATTAATTAAGATATTTAATTTCAATTAAAATCATGTCATCTATTTTAATGGTTTCTTAATATTTTTATTTATGAGTTATCATATACATTGAACGCTAATAATATTCTTTTCCCTATATGCTTACGATAGAACACAATTAAATTTTGAATTCTTTTTCCTTTTTCTTAATCTTTGATTTGGTTTTGGTGATGAAACTTGATCTTTGAAAAGTTCAACGGGACGTAAACAATGTATACGTGTACACGCTTTAATAGAGCCACTGCTCCTGCCATTTTCCAGCCACTCATCTTATCATTTATCTGGTGTCGAAACTTTGTTGTTCATGTCTTTTGGTTTCCACGCTGTCCTGGCCTTCATTACTTCTGTTCCATTTTCAAGACGAATTAAATGCTCCAACTCTACCACATCTTCATCTGCGGTGGCATTGCGACAGACCCTTGACAGAGATTGTATGATACTGTCCTCGTAGCACTCTTTCCGGTACTCCAGAGTCATAGCAAAAAGCTCATGGTGCTCCTTTAAAGAGCGGGGAGTACCCTGAAAGAACAGAAAATATAAACCAATCCAATCAATGCGAAGATACCATCGAATAATATGTCTAACCAGAGCAAATTAATTTAATAGAGGTAGAACTTCCTGAGAGCTGCTTTGCAGAATAATAAAAGAGGGGATCTGGGGCGATAGAGATTCATTCGTTCGTTCTGGTATATTTTACATTGAGAAGAAGTTTAAGATAAAATATTCTGGATTTATAGAATAACTGATCAATGCAATCTTGTGGTCCATGCCCTTGAAACTTAACTTTCATACTTTGCAAGATTGGCATACCTCAAGAATCCAGTCGATGTATTTAACATTGCTTACATGTTGATTGATGTCCACGTCATTCCATCCAGCCTGCATGTTAGGAGACGTTAATGGCTGTAAGCTCCTAAGCTCCTAAAAACAAGCAAAGATGTACATTGTCAGATCCACCAGACTCACCCTCGAACCAGATTGAATGCGAACCGCGGTACCATCAGTACTAAAGGGAAGTATTTTTCTGCTATCCTTCTCAGTGACAGGGTCGCAGATCAAGAAAATAGGTGCGAACTCTTCTCTGACTTCATTCCTAAACTTGGAAAATTTCCTTGTTTTCTTGTTCATCATGATATAAACGCTGCATAAATTACGTACCATTAATTCAGAAATCGAACTTCTTCACCGGAGATAGAGAAGGTTTAAGCTGCTCGAAGAAATTTGATTAAGCTTGACGAACTTGGTAAAAAATGGACTGATATGTATCAAACAATGACAACTTTTCTTACTTGGTTGCTCGGATCAGAGTTTTCCCTGTCTTGTCATCACGAATAAGCCAGTCACGTCCCAAACCTTTTTTCCCTGCTGGATATGTCCAAGTATCCACTTGAACAACATCAGTCCTTCAAAACGGAGAAAAAATTATTAAGATATTTTTCGGCTAGTTCAGTATGTTCATATTCAGGTGATGAGATTTTTTAAAGCAATTAGTGATGTCATATGTTGAATTTTTAATATGGGCAGAGTGTAGAGTCCACTATCAAGAATTGGGCTTGGGTCAACTATTTTCCGAATAACTAGAACTAGTTTTTGGATAGTTGACCTTTACCACTTATAAACCCTTTAACATTTTCATGTCTAGGCAATATGGGACACT
>JANSVI020000093.1:719218-729276 GCA_025434765.2 Erythroxylum kapplerianum | reverse complement strand
GTCTGCTCTCTAAGCCTATGAAGCGCCTCTGTCACATGGGTCGCTTCTGAAACCTTTTGCTTGCCCTTTTTCTTGCTTTTCAAGTCAGGTAATCCCATACCCAACCCCTGAACCCCAGTTGGTAGTGAAGGAGAAGACTCTTGTTGCCTGCGCTCCTCATTACCATCGCTTCTATCGAACAATAGTTGAAATTACCAATAAAAATCGACATACAAAGCCAAAGCGGAGAACTGCTAAATGGAGTTGACAATTCTAATATGCAGAAAGCGAGAAAATCAAAGCTTTTACAACAAAAGAGAGACCTTTGAGATGGCGGGGCAAGATTTAGACTCTGGAAATCATCAAGAGCACCTGAAAAGCACTAAAAGGTAAGTGCCCAGATTTTGAAACAAGTAAACAAAACAGAAAACATCAGAGAAGTTACTGTCAAGGAGTTCATCTAAGTCGTGGTGTGCGTCAGCCATTATTGTACCAAGACTCTATCTTTGCTCTGGAACTTAAAAGACCTCTTCTTTCTTCAAATCTTTGATTGGTATTGAAAAAGAAGGGGGGCAAAGGAAATTCTTGCGAGAAAAATACAATTTTGATGGAGGAGAGCCTTTGGAGGATCCAATTGCGAGTGGATGTGTTGAATTGGCAGAGACAATAAGACTACCGGATCATTTCATAACAAAACAATCTTTACAACATGTGAAATGTATTATTCTTTTCACTTTATTTTGGAAATTACAAGATATTTTCCATTTTGCACAAAGTTTTCACTTTTCACCTTATTTTGTTATTAATATTCTTTTCATTTCATCTAATATCTCCTTTTACTTCATGAGCAATTGAGTAATCACCTGTCATTTTAAGTTTTGGGTGGAATTGAAATTAAAGGAAGTAACTTTTAATTATTTAATTTATGTACCAAATGATCAACCTTGTGCAATTCATTTTTAAGTGTCTTTAAAATATTTAAAGATAAAATATAAGTTAATACATGAAATATCAATTTGAATTTTTTATTTTCAACTATATGAATTGTTTAATTTTAATTTTTCAATCAACGAGGGTGAATTAAGGTATAATTATTCTATAAAAATATTAATATAAGACAAGTAAAATTTAATGTTTTAAAAATTTAATCAAAAATTAAACTGGTAAAACAAAATGTTTAAAGGTTTAAAACCGACATTAAAATCATTATAAAATTAGTCTATAATAAAGATCGAACAAAATGAAGAAATTAAAATATAATTAAAAAAGAGTCTATCTTTGGCCAATAAAAAATTAAAATTTAATTTAAAAATTGTCAATTAAAAATTAATTAATTATTTCTAATTTATAAAAACCGATTAATTTACAAAAATCAATTAGTTAATTAATAAATCACTTAAATTTTAATACAAAATTATAAAAATAAATTAAATTAAAAAATAAACAATTCAAATTTTTACAATTAAATTGATTGATCAGCTGGCTTGGTTATTTAATCATACATCAAAACTATAATTTTAAGTAATTAAATCTTTAAACAAAAAGATGAGTATTTACAATGATATGTGATACTGGAATAACTCCAATTGGAAAATTGGAACTTTAGTTTCAATATCTACCTATTACTTTTAAATCAACGATCATAAAAATAGATTTAAAACTTTATAGAAAAATTATTTTTTATTTATGACAGAAAATTAGAATAGTTATCTTTGAATGTACTTTGAATAAATCAACAACTACAAATTATTAGTATCAATAATTCAACTAACTTGAAATAAAAAGACAAAATCGACCCCAAAAATCAGTACAAGACTCTTGTATCTCTTACTCGTTTGATCCAAGGAGGTTCTTCTAAAGTCCATCAAAAGATGTTCTTGTCAAGCCGTACCCGAACCATTCCTTTTCAGAGCTAAAATTAAATTATACATACGACCAAAGAAACAAAACGTAAACTGAAGTAAACAAGAAGCAAAATTCAGAACATTGAACTGGACGCCAGTACATTACTTGAAGCACAGCCATGAATAATATTGAAAGTAGCGTTTTTATTCTTTTCTGCAACTTGAGAGTACACTTTCCCCACCTTGAAAGGACCTTTTTAAGGTGCTTTTCTTCTATCTACCCAATCCCATTGTCACTGGGCATTCCCTGTTTCCAACAAATGAACAGATGGAACTAAACTGTACAAGAAATCCTTGCAGGAACACTATCTTCCTTTCAAAGTTACAATAAAAAATTTATAGATAAAAAAGAGGAAAAACATTAGACCCCTTTCTCAAGCATAAGATGGTGGCATACTCTTAGTATTAAGGGAAAAATATATGCCACCCACATACCCCACGTACATGTAAGGGGACGAGGTAAAACTGCAGAAAATTTCCTCAAATTCGAACATATTTAGCTCTCTCATGTGTAATCAGATCCAGGCTCAATGTCGATTGTGAGTCAGCATAATCTGCAGAACAGCGCTCATCCAATACTTCATTATGAGCATAACTGAACAAAAGTTGTTATTTACATCTTTCATTGCTCAGTCTAAAGTTCCACCTCGTGAAGATCGTCCCCAGAATTGCCACGATTGATCGGCATATGTGCTGTTGGAGGAACAGTAGGCATAAATGAAGATGGAGGCATGCCCAATGTCTCACCCAAAGTCTTAGCTTCGGATGACCTAGGAGCACTTAATGAATCGTTAAAACTTCCACTCCATGATGCTGTTCTCCGTGAATTATATACATGAGAGGCATTACCATCATCTCCCCTTCCCGTGATGTTACCCATGCTTGGGAACCTCTGCATGGTCATTGATGATACAGATGTGGAAGATGGAAACGACTCCTCCAAAGCAGGTTTTGAAGGGTTTTCTTTACTGGCATCATCTATCTGCCTATCTTCTGTTGAACTTTCTATTGAATTATCCCCTGGAGGGACAGGTGCTGGAACAAAGAATTTATGATTTGTGGCAACAGGAGGTTTAACAGATGCTAAGGAAGGTGACTGGAACAAATTTGTGGAGGTTCCCCCAGCTTTATTAAAGGTGTCAACATACCTAAACATTCATAAATCTATTACCTTCCAAGAAATTCAACCAATCATTTTCTTTGGTTAATAAGAAAGAGAAAAATAAGAGCTCTGAATTACCTTGCTCGTACACCCATCCGTCCACGTGCCGAAAATTGATTTGAGCTGGTTGGAATTGGTGGTGTCTGACTTGAGCTGGTTGGAATTGGTGGAGTCTGACTTGAACTGGTTGGAATTGGAGTCCCTGAAGTGTATTCAGATGAAGTTGAACTTTGTAAGGTATGACCCCGCCCGGAGGGAGATGCATCATGCTTCAATGCAGATTTCAAGTTGTAGTCAGACATTCCATTTTGGAAGATTCCAGTTGTAGGGGGAGGTGCCAAAGCTGCCTCTTCAGCAGGAGGTTCAGCACCTTCCTCCACCCATCTCTTCAGTTTTTCATCATAATAGAATTTGTTTTTCTCTCCCAGTTTTGCCTTACAATAAGTAAAGAACACTAATCAGTCAGAAAACCTACAGGGCTAAAACACAACTACATTTGCGATGAAAATGCCTAGTGGAATGAAATAATAGACAACTGTAAACCTGTCGATCATTGCGAGGCCTTAAGACTAAGCCAACAGTCTTCTGTAGAAGCTGCGTGCCAAAACCAAATCTTCCAAATCGAGATGCCCCCACTGAGCCTGATGCCTTACCTTGTGCATTGGATGATATCCCTTCCTTTGATGGATCAACCTGATTCCACCCAAATTCAGTTAGGCTCCTCAAATTTTTGAAAAGAAAATGGAGATGAAGGAAACAATACGAACACAAGACTGTTATGCATAAATTCCACACCTTTCTAGGATTTCTGCTAAAGTCTGGCTCAGATACACTTCTATTTTGCACTGTCATTTTATTTCCATCGGCTGCCCATTCACTTATAGGCTCCATCGAAGCAGAAGGCATCAATGATGACATTGCCATTGTTGATTGACTAGCTGATACTCTAGGAGCCATTGCATGCTCATAGAGCTCATTGCTATGCATACTTCCATGCAACCCTGATGGTGCAGGAGGTGGAAGACCCCCAACAACACGATGTGCAGTGCTATCAAAAAAATTGAGCAATTTACCGACCAACTTTCCAGGAGCCAAATTGGAAGCATACCCACCCTAAGAATAAGAGCGCTTATGATCAGAAAAAATAATCACAAAACTACCAAAAAAGGAACTAAAAGATAGAGAAATCACCTGCTGATGGGTTCTAATCCTCTCCTCAAGAGAAGACACTAGTTGTTTCCATGTCTCTACCTCAGCAGTTCGACCAGTTTTCAGAGATTTTAATAACGCCTGACAGTATCTGAAACAAATTACAAGGTTCAAAACTCCGGAGCAATAATTGAATAGAGTCAAACTATGAGATTATTCACAACGTACTTCAATGAATCAGAAACTTTCCCCACTTCAGCTAGCATGTATGCATATACGAGCTTATAAGGCTGAAACGGGAGTAGGATATACTGGGAATTGCCAAGCACCTTTGAGTATTCATACAGCTCAGTTCTCTGTCCACACATTAATAAAAGAAGCATATTAAAATTTCTTCAAACAACTCTTTGTACAGGGCAATCCTAACTATATTGTGTTTGCCTTCTTTTGCACGCAGAACTATGAACTCGAAGCAAGCCCATAGAAGAAGGAATTACAGCCTGTGTAAATTATTATTTTAAACTTTTATAAAGACCCAAGTACTAAGAGAACCTGAATTGCCTCTGGACTGGTATAAGTCCTAGGATGCTTCAGGTGATTTGCTCCAAGAAGGCATAGTCTTGCACTGTCTGAATATGGCTCAAAGTTTGCTTCAGCAACTATGTAGCAGATGTGAGCGGCAATAATCTGAGTAATTATCCCTAATAAGTTCCGAATAGAGACATGTAAAAGAAGCTGGCAAGTGAAGGACATTTACTAAGAATATACCTCACTTCTATCTCTCCATAGGCAGTCTCCAAGATTTATAATGACAAGCTCATCATCTTTTGTTCTGTTTGCAGTTATCACTGCCAAATTCTCTTCCCAATCATCAAGCATGCCATTTGCCCCCAGCTATAGTTATGGCGAAACACAGACAAGCAGAACAGTGCATAACTTAGTCCAATCCTAAATTTAATTTTTTTTAATCTTCCTATTTCTGAAAATTTGTAACCATGTGAATGTGTCACCTGTACAGACTGTGGTGTCATATGAACAGCACCAGGAATAACACTGCCAACAATAGAGTCCACAGCAAATACATCTGCTGGTGTCCCTGCAATTAGCAGGCATAGTGTCCTTAAAGGCGATCCTGAGACCAACTGGTGAACCGCCATTTGCTTGACTGTATCAACATAGAACTGTAATTTACAAACAGTAAACATTATAACACCAATATTGTTAACTGGGGTGAAAAGAAAAAGAGAATCTCAGCCTTTCACAAACATAAACAATCTAAATAAATCAGCCAACAGGGCATTAAAAATGGAGACCTGATCACCGAGCTGTGAGGCAAGGACAAGTGCAGGTCCCCACAGTTGGCCCTCCTGTGCACATTGCAAAGCCTCTTTTTTTCTACCGGACACCAGGAGACTTTGGACTTCAGAAGCAGTTGCCTATGGAGTTCACCATAATTTAGAGAAACAAAACCCAAAATGAAAGAAAAGATTGCTTAATAGATGGCATACCCTAAGTTGTCCTTCAGATGGTAAATTCTGCAAGCAGTGGCTAAGAACACCATACTCACTGAATTGACCGCCGCTTCTCTTAGCAGATGCAAAAAGTTTTGCAACTGCTGATTCTGGAGTGTCACTCTCCTACCAAGATATAAACAAATAAAGTACGAAATTGCAGGTGAGTTTTCACCACAGATTAACGTTCAAAAGAAGCACTGTAAACTTTGAACCAGAAAATTACTTGCCGATCATACATGGAATAGAGGATAAGGGATTTTCGTCAAATAGGAAGAAATTAAGCTAAATTAACAGAAGGAACATGCAGAATGAAAAACCTTTTTTGTTTTTCTGTGGTCAAGAGAATCGAAAAGGAAAAATAATTCTCAATTGTCACAATTAACAATTTCATACTTGTTAAACCCTCATTAATCATGCCACTGCATGGAATTTGCAAGGAATGTTTAGGTAGCTCCAGTTAAGTTGTGGATCTCTCACTTTTTTCAGTTGAAAGGCCTTCCACCTTATAATAAGTCCTATTACTATCTTATAGCCCATTCTCTCTCTTATAATTCATAGAATCCAAATACAAGTTATTGTTTTATTCTTGCAACATATGATGACCCAGTTTTTTAAAAGACAATTCCACAATAAAAATCACATTAAATAGATAGGAGATGGGTTCTAATAGGAAGGTCAAGGAGTAAGAACACATAATAGTTGATGGTCTAATCTTTCCAGAGCACTTGGCCCTGAGCTTAAAAAGAACACCTAGAAACTAGTGATTTTCAAATACCTCATGCTGGAAAAAAGCACAATGATAAGCAAGTCTTCAGGCCAAACTTACAAAGTAATTTAACAAAGGTCAAATGACAATCATTTTCTTTTAAGTTTATACAAATAAACAAGTAGAATTGAATGTTCAGTTCCAGCTCAAAAGTAACTTGAATAAATGGATAAATTGAGCAACACATAGAAACTTCAGAAAGCTAAAGGAACTTTATCAAGATAATAGGAAGAAAAGAACCAAGTATGTGAATTACCTTCACAGATGTATCTGTGCCCAAGGAAGATCGAAGTTTTCCATAATGCTGACATGCTATTTTCAGCAAAGAAAGAAGTAACCTCAATATTTCACCTTTTCTGTGATCCATCTCAGGTAATTCACAGTTAGCTATCCTCGCATCAATCCACTTATTCAACTCTTTGGTTCCAAGATTACCACCAACCAATGGGCCAGGAAAGGACTGTTGGCACAGGGCACGAAAATAATTGCGAGCATCCACTCGAGCATCCACTCCAATGCTTGATGCATTGTCGCCATTTCCCAAAACAACCTCCACCAAGTTCAGAACAGAAATTGAGCCTCCCGCAGGTTCCTTTTAAATGGATCAGAAAAAAGAACAGGATTAGCATTTACCAAATACAAATAGTGTAAGAAATTACCATAGTAAATTATTTTAGCTGCTCTCCACTCTTTTTCTCATTTTTCCTAAGAACCAGCACAACACAACTAAAGGTGATGTAAGACAGCTCAAAGGAAAAGAGAGTAGGTAATGAAGATTAAATGGAGGAAGGTAAAGAAAAGGTTACGGGAATATAGTTTTTCTCCCCTAATATTTTAGCAATTGCATGGATCTGTAAAAGCACAGAAGGAAGTGCTCAGGAGTCTCACCTGCTTTCCAAATGTAGAGCTCCCAAGAGGATTACTATTTTTCATTACTATCAGTTTTCCACCAAAGCCAAATGTAACCAACGCATGTGGTGGGCGACCAGCAGAGGATCTCCCAATGCTTGGAGAATAAGAATATTGTTGGTTGGTCTGAAATGATTGCTGGGAAAGGTTTACTTGTTTCTGACTGCCAAAATAATTGTTTGAAAAGTTCGTTGGCTCATTTGGCATCAAATTTCCCTGATTAAACTGCTGACTAAAGTTACCTCCATGTAGAAAACCTTGTGCTCCTGTAAAGCCATTAGCCTCAACATGTTCACAATCTCCTTTCTCATATGAAGGAACTGTCCCCATTGAACTGAATGATTTATGCTGATCAACACTGTTGCTCATAGAAACATCTGATACATAGGAATTCAATGATTGTTTTGGTGCACCAATATTTGGAATAGCATCAGACTTAGCAACTGTATTAGGCTGCCATACATTCAAGTCCTGCTGAGTGTAGCTAGCATAAGGCTTGCTCCAGCTGTCCTGTTGACCTTGATTATTATAACCCTGTGATACATACTTATCAGCATGACCATATTCACCATAGATATTATTGGGTATATTACAACCATTTTTGGAATATGACCCACTAGAATGCAAAGCATTCTGACTCTGCTGATCATAAGCTTGATTTGTTGACTCAACAGAAGATGTGTAGCTTTCAAGCGTGCGCCATTCTTGCACAATTTGATCATAATACCAACCAGGATATTGGGGGTCAAAAACCATATGTGCAGGATAACCATTATTACTCTCCTGTGGAACCTGATTCCAGTTTGATACACTCTCATATGTATTAGACTCAACCACGGTTCCCACTGCAGACTGTGAAGTATTCTGTAAATAACTTACTTCTGCTTTTGCATCAGAAACTGCTGCCCATTCATTCCCTGAACTAGTATTAAAATTTGCATCATAATTAGTTATTTGGTACCACTGCCCGGTCTTGTCATCATACTTCCAACCAGGATACATACTGCTCCAATCTTGATTACTATACACATCCTGCTCACTTACATTGCCATCCATGGATCCCCCATAAACCTGCGCACCACCTTGAAATAGCTCATAACTAGTTGACTTCTCCAATCCCCCAGCAATTACATTCTCTTTAACTGCACCACTCTCGTCAATATTTCCAGAAAAACCAGATGAATCACCTAGACCATTGAAAAAGTCTGAGTATGAACCAAATCCATGACCAGACGTATCAGCATAAAATGAACTCCATCCAATCTCCTTGACCCCTGATTTCATTGGGTCGTGACTTTGGCTTGACACCAGATCCTCTGATCTATTTCCAACATCATTTGAGTCAATTGCATTCTGAGAAGCTATTGAATTCGAAGAATCCAATGTATTAGTCAGCGCTAAATCATCTTGCACTGGAGCAGTTTCATGTTTCTCGTCAAAGCCAGCGGCAGCAACATTATCATCAATACTCAGATTGGCAAAGGCCTTGGCTTCATCCGAATCACTGCTCTCAGCAAAGTTTGGGGCAACGTAACCGGAATTGGTGTGCCCGAAATCATCATCGACTAATTTATCAAAGAAATCCTCGTCTGTCTGATCCTCCATCACATTCAATGGAGGACTAGAAGCCATCGCGCAAACGATCTAAGAAAACTCCCCCCTTCCAATCCAACAAACTCGAAATTCGAGCTGCAAAAGTAGACCAAAACCTCGAGATCCAAACACTAAAACCCTAAATCAAAATCAAATGAAATTGAAATGAAAAACACCGACAACAACGAGATCTAGGGTTTTATAACAAGGATCTTAATCTATCAGTTTTCAGAAAACAAACAAAAACAAAACACAGAACAAAAAACTGTTCGCAAATCGAAATTTTAACCAAAAATAAAATGGAAAAACAAAATTGATGTAAATAATAAGAAATCCAAAACCAAAACCAAAACCAACTTACAGATCCAAGAGAGGGAGACAGATAGAGAGAGAGAGAGAAGGGAGCTTTGGTTCGTGTTTGTTTTGAACCAGAGGAGCTTCGGTTTTTAGTTTTTTTTTTCCTTTTTCTTTTTCTCTTTTACTTTGTCACAGTTATTATCTTTATTTTTTATTTCTGTTTTTATAATTTATATTTTTTATTTAAAAATTTACAACTTTTATTTAAAAAAATTTCCATATTTTTAAAGTTCTTTAAATAGGCTAGCGATTTTATTTTTTGACAAATAGTCTTTCTATTCGTTAATTTTTAAAAATATTTTTTAAAATTAAAAATACAAAATAATAATTTTTTAATTAAGTTAGGACTAAGGGCGTAATTATTTGATTGGTATGAAAAAAAAATAGATATAGAATGAAAAATAAAGCTTGATAAGAGGTTATGATTAAATAACCTCTACTTTCATTCTTTACCATGTGGGCATTGCTCTATTTTTCTTCATTATAAAAGTAATGGTTATGAGAGTTAATGGTGGCTTTGTCACCATTATTTATTCTTACCTAACTAAAATTAATATGTGATTTTTTTTATTAAGGTATGGTATTTTCTAACTAATATTATTATTAATTAATTAATTACAATATAATTTATTAAAATATAATTTATTTATCAATTATATAATTAATTATAATATTTTAATTAATTAATATAATATAATTATATAATTTATTAGTTAAAATATAAA
>JANSVI020000091.1:4903-16143 GCA_025434765.2 Erythroxylum kapplerianum | reverse complement strand
AACTATTTATATATTTATTTTTTGTTTCTCTTTTCTAGTAGTAGTGTGTGAGTTTGGGTTATTTTGGGTCTCTTTGAAAATTGAGTGATAAACACTATTGTATGCTATTATCGATTATCGTGAAATACTCAGTCGTCTCCAAACTAGACGTAGGTATTGCCGAACCAGTATAAAAATTTCTGGAGTTGTTGTTGTTTTATTTTCACTCCGAATTTATTAACGTTTCCGTATAATAGTTTCCAATAACTGTTTGTCATGCACGACACTTTCTCTCCCCCACACACGGGCTTAAAAGATCAAACTATACCAAACTCATCAATTCAATCAAAATTAGCAGCTACATAGTTAAGATTTCAGTATTTTTACCTTCATCCAAAAGTATGTTCAACATTGGCTTTATCATAAACAGTACAGAAACCTTGACCAACAATTTTGCATCCTTAACAATAACACAGCCCACCATGTGATTAGGACTGGTAAACCCAATCGCCTTCCTTGCAAGTTCCACGCATCTTTTTATGTAAAAGTTATCATCTTTATCATTACCATCTTCAACACTGACTCTAGAATTGACCTTGACCAGTCTCCTGCATTTCCCGAAATTAGTTGGCACATGGGTCTTCTTCTCCATCGAATTCAAAAACCCAGGAAACAAGACAGCTTTAAGCACCGTCTTGGATGAGTAATCCCGCGGTGAAAAAAGGTTGGAAATAGAAGGGAAATGCGAAAACTTGAGTGAGTTGGGATTGACACTTGACAGCATGAAGGGCTCTAAAATTTGCATCTTTGGAGATCCCGCAATAACATCAAAGAAAGTGAGAGGAGACCCGAGGCTTGCACTGGAAGAGAACACCAAGAGAGCTTACCCTCGATGTGGATCACTGTAGAGAAAGCGCTAAGATGTAGAGTGAGTTCATGTATTTCATCTCCTGTTAGTCACAGGCTAACAAAAAGAAAGTAGGAAAAAGAAGAACAGATATCTGAGCCCGGGTTCGAACCGGGGACCTCTAGTGTGTGAGACTAGCGTAATAACCGACTACACCACCCAGACAAGTTCCGCAAGGCTTGGTGCCTGATCTAACTCAAAACATTAAAATAGTTTAAAACAACCTTTTCAACAAAAATTTATCTAGATTTGTAAACGTTGAATTTATCTATTTACTTTAATAGATTGAATTTCAAAATTAATAAATAAATTAGATATAAGTTTTAAAAATTACATTTAATAAAAATAAGGGTCAAATTTAAGTTTTATAAAAAAATTTAAAAACACAAACCTTGTCCAATATTATAAATAATTTAATTTATAATTGTCCTCTTGTTTTAAATTAATTATTATATTACATTACATTATTAAATTTGATCAAATTTATGAATTTTATTCATTCATTAACGTGGGTCATTTAAACTTTAATATTGATTACCTTTTTTTACTGGAATTATGGTCTTTTCTCTCGTTTTCTCTGAGAGTTTTTGCCTTTTCGTCTCTCTTTGAGAGTTTTGTTTTCTTTTCGTTTTTCTTTGTCTTTTCAGCTCCATGGCTGACAATTGCCTTTTCGTCTCTCTTTGAGAGTTTTGTTTTCTTTTCGTTTCTCTTTGTCTTTTCAGCTCCATGGTTGACAATGAAGATAATATCTCGGTGGAAATGGCGGCGCTATCAGTGAATGGAGAGGAGATTGTCGGAATTGAATTCCAAGAGGAGGAGGTTGGTGTTGATGAAGAGGACTATTCTCTGTGCCTTGTGGGTCGTTTCTTAACCGATAATCAGATAAAATTTTCAGTTTATGAAGCAGACCATGGCCTCGGTGTGGAAACCTGCTGCGGGAATGTCAGTGACGGAAGTGGTTGAGGGGTTATATGTCTTCAAGTTTTATCATGCTGTTGATAGAGATCGAGTTATGCATATGGAACCGTGGACGTTTCGTAATCATTTACTGTTAATTGAGAAGATGGATGGTTATTCGGATCCAAGGGAAGTTCCTCTGTTTTCTTTCTCTATTTGGGTCCAAATCCATGGTCTAAAGCCTGGCTTTAATTCTGAAAATGTAGTGGAGCGTGTGGGGAATGAGATGGGAATGTGTTTAGAGTGTGATGAGAATAATTTTTCGAGGGTGAAGACCTTCTCTAGCTCCTGGAATTCGTATATGCGTATGAGTGTTCGGCTTGATGTTAGAAAGCCTTTGTGGAAAAATCACTACCTGAGGAAGAAGGGAGGAACGTGGTTCAAGGTGGAATTCATTTATGAGAAACTTCCGAACTTCTGCTATATTTGTGGCTTTCTTGGTCATGGTGAAAAGTTTTGCCCGAGTTTGTTGACGACAGAAGGCATACCAGATCGTAAGTATGGTCTAGAGATTCGATCTGAATATCGCCCACGGCAGTTTAGTATTGGAGCTCGTTGGCTTAGGGATGATGATGGCATGTTTGAAGCGGCGGCCGGTGGTGGGCAGTGGCGGAGAGGTGGAACCAATGGCGTGAACGATTTTGGAATTCCCGATATTCTTGGCGGAAAATTAGTTAACAATAATGGAAATGTTTATGCCACTAATGACGGAGAGAATAAGGGGAGTGAGGATGTGGAAGACGATAATATTGGTGGAGATTCTGTTTTAAATACTTCATCTGAAAAGGAAGGTATAACTATTAACGAGACCAAGAAAAGAAGAATGGGCCCAGAAAAGCAACCGAATTTGGGATCCCATATCTCTTCAACTTCAAAAAATGGACCAGCGGTGGGCCTCCTCAAGAGGACCCGCCGATCTCAATGAGTTGTATTAGTTGGAATTGCCGTGGGCTTGGCAACCCATGTGCGTTAGATACCCTAAAGGATATTATTCGGGAAAAGAAGCCCATTTTTATCTTTCTTGTTGAAACTCTTTCTTCTGTTATTAAGGTTGATGATATTAAGTCTTTGTTGGGCTATGATGGTGCTTTTGCTGTAAATAATGTAGGTCGTAGTGGTGGGCTCGCTTTCCTTTGGAAGTCGGCCCATAGTGTGACTTTGCTTGATTCTTCTTTTTGGTTTATTGATGTTCTTGTTAATGTTGCTTATTTGGGGGAATGGAGATTTACGGGTTTTTATGGGAGGCCCAACAGGAATGAAAGGACGGAGTCTTGGGTGTTATTAAAAGATTTGGCACGACAACATGACTATCCTTGGTTATGCTGTGGGGATTTTAACTCTATTTTGGGCCAACATGAAAAGAAGGGTGGTAAGTTACAGCCCAATTTTCTAATCCAAGACTTTAGAGAGGGAATTATAAAGGCTGGTCTTTCCGACTTACCCATGTCCGGTTACCCGTTTCACTTGGGATAATGGTCGGGAAGGGGATGACTGGGTTGAAGCTAAATTGGATCGCTTCTTGGCAAATGATGCATGGCGAAGTCGTTTTGCGCAGTCAAAGGCAGCAGTGGTTGAATATAGCTCATCAGACCATCTTCCCATCTTCTTACAGGTTAGGCTGTATTTACCTAGATCTGCATCCAGAATCTTTCGTTTTGAGAATTCTTGGTGTCTAGAGAATGGGTGTAGGGAGATTGTTAAGAATATTTGGTCTGATCCGAATATCAGTGGAGTGCTGGATCGATTGCAACTTTGTAGCTCTAGATTGAGTAGTTGGGGAGAAGAGCTTCGCAGGTTTCATCAAGCTGATATTGATAGTTGTAAAAGCAGGTTGAGGCTATTAAGGGGAAGACGGGATGTGGCGAGTAGAAGTGAATTTAATAGCGCCAAGAAGCGTTTACTGGAGCTGTTTCAGGTTAGAGAGATTTACTGGAAGCAAAGAGCAAAGGAATTTTGGTTGAAACATGGGGACCAAAACTCTAAATTCTTCCACAGAAAGGCTACAATCCGTCAACGCAAAAATAGAATTGATAGACTAAAGGATAATAATGGTGTGTGGAGAGATTGGGATTTGGGTTTGGAGAATGTCATCAATGGCTATTTTCGTAACATTTTCTCTTCCCAGTCTAGCTCTGCTTCTTCTATTATTAGTGAGTTGTTCCCGCCCATGATTTCGGAGGAGCAAAATGTTGATTTGATGAGGGATTATACGAAGGACGAAGTGAGGGAGGCTGTTTTCATTATGCAAGCAAAAAAGTCCCCGGGTTTGGATGGATTCAATCCAGGTTTTTAGGAAATACTGGGATATTATTGGAGATCAAGTTGCCGACTTCTGCATTGAGTGCCTTAGATCGGGTTCTTTTCCGGTTGAACTTAATGAGACAGCAATAGTTCTTATCCCTAAGAAGGAGAAGGTGGAGTATATGACAGAACTTAGGCCAATAGCACTCTGTAAAGTTCTGTATAAGGTAATTTCTACGATGGTTGCTAATAGATTAAAACATCTTCTGCCTTCTATTATTTCTGGTTCCCAGTATGCATTTGTTCCAGGGAGGCATATTCAGGAGAATACTGTCATTGCATTTGAAACTCTTCACTTTATGAAGGGGAAGCGGCGGGGTAAGGACGGTTTTGTGGCCTTAAAAATCGATGTGAGTAAAGCCTACGATAGGCTGGAATGGAATTTTTTGAAGGCCGTCTTATTGAAACTTGGATTTGATTCTGAATTTGTGAGCCTTGTGTACTTCTGTGTGTCCACGGTTTCTTTTAAAGTGCTCCATCAAGGTAGTTTATTGGATAGAATTGACCCGGAGAGGGGATTAAGACAGGGGGACCCTTTGTCCCCCTATCTTTTTATCTTGTGCATGGAGGGTTTATCCCGTCTAATTCAGAGTAAAATTGAAAATCAGAGTTTGGAGGGGATTGCAATTTGTAGAGGAGCTCCTATAGTATCACACCTGTTTTTTGCAGATGACAGTATCTTTTTCTTCAAAGCAAGAGTTGAGCAGGCTACAGTTCTTAAGGATGTGTTGCGGATCTATGCCATGGAGGCTGGTCAATTAATCAATTTTGACAAGTCCCTTATTTGTTTTAGTTCTAATGTGAGAAATGAGCTACGCTCTTTAGTGTGTGATATTTTACAGGTTCAGGAGCATGATAATTTGGGGTTCTATCTTGGCCTTCCAACCTCTATTGGGCGTAACAAGGCAGAAGTTTTTCAGTATGTCAAAGACAAATTCTGGAAGAGGTTGAACTCTTGGAAGAATAAGGCATTGTCAAAAGCAGGGAAGGAAATTTTAATTAAGTCAGTGCTGCAATCTCTTCCTACGTATGTTATGAATCTTTTCTTACTTCCAAAGGGCATCTGTGAGGACTTGCAGCAGATGATGGCCAGGTTTTGGTGGGGTACGACGGATAATGGTGGCAGAAACATCCATTGGTTGAGCTGGGCGCGGTTAGCCCGTCACAAGCATTTTGGGGGGCTTAGTTTTAAGAATATTCGCCACTATAATATAGCAATGCTAGGTAAGATGGGTTGGCATCTTTTTTCTAACTCTTCCTCTCTTGCAAGCCGAATTTTGAAAGCCAGGTATTTCCCGGAGGTTTCGTTTCTTCAAGCGCCTCTTGGAACGAACCCGAGCTACTTTTGGAGAAGTATAAGAGAGTCTCAAGATTTGATTAGGAAAGGTCTATTATGGAGAGTGGGAAATGGTAAAGACATTTCGATATGGCTTGATTGTTGGTTGCCTAATGCAGATTTACCCATGGTCACAACTGAATTTAATTTTAATTCTGGGGTTTATATGGTTTCTGATTTAATTACGGAAGGGCGTTGGAATGTGGATTTGATCAATTCCATATTTAATCAAAGAGATGGGGGCTTGATTTTGTCGATTCCCCTACGGGTTGGTGATCATTCGGACTCTCAGTTTTGGAAGCATGAGAAGAAGGGTGTTTTTTCTGTAAAAAGTGCCTACAAAGTTCAGATGCGTGAGACAGTTGTTAGTACTGTGGATCGTGCTTTCTGGAAGAATCTGTGGGCGATCAAGGCTGCCCCTAAGGCCAAGAATTTAATTTGGCGTGCTGCTTCTGGATCGCTCCCATGTAGGAGTTTACTACGAGCAAGGCATGTTCCGATTTCTGAGGTATGTCCTATGTGCAATATTGAAGTTGAATCTGTCAAACATCTTCTTGTGGACTGTACTTTTGCTCAGCAGGTTTGGCAGGCTTCTAGTCTAGGCTGGTTTGCCCCATCAGTGGTCTCGTTCAAAGCGTAGCTTTCAAGGGCTTTAGCACTCTTCAATCCAAGGGATGTTGCGGCTTTAACGTATACATGCTGGTCTATTTGGGAGGAGAGGAATAATGTGGTTTGGAAAAATTCAGCTCCAAATGTCTTAGCATGTTATTTCCGAAGTGTAAGGTGGCGTCAAGAGTGGGAAGAGGCCCAGATCAGTACTAATGGTCTTTTTAATCCTCCTGTGCGTGTTGTTAGTCCGCATAACTGGCAGAAACCGTCGACAAACTGGTTGAAGCTGAATGTTGATATAGCTACCTCATCTTCAGGATGGATTGGTGTGGGTATGGTTCTTCGTAATGAAGAAGGAGGTTTTGTAGCAGCAAGAATTTTTCGTGTGACTGGGTCCTTTACATCTCTGATTGCTGAAGCCATGGGGCTTAGAGAAGCTTTGAGTTGGATCAAGATGAAAAACTGGACAAATGTAATTGTTGAGTCAGATAATTTGCAGGTTATTCAGGCTATCACGGGGGATACTGAGAAAGATCTGTCTATATTTGGTGGTGTTGTTGCTGATTGTAAATCTCTATTTCATGAGATTAGTGGCTCGTTGGGGTTCTCCCATGTTTATCGTTCGGCGAACGGGGTAGCTCACGCTCTAGCTCAAGCTACTCGTTTATACCCGAATGCTTTGGAGTGGACTTCTATCCCTCCTGACTTTGTTCTTCCTCTGTTGTTTTAATACTATTCCGTTTTATTTCAAAAAAAAAGAAGTACATCGTATTGAATGATAATTATATAATGTATTTAGTTTGACATTTATATAATAAACAATTTGCTAATAACCAAAGTGACCAAATTAGAAAGTTCACGTAAATATCAAATTAAATGAAATTAATTATACATGATAATATGATGCTTATGAAAGAAATAATATAATGACAATATTGAAATTCATTAATAACAAATTTTTTGTAAGAATTGGTTAAAGGTGATTAGTTAAATTTTTTTAATCGATAAGCATAACTTTATTATATATGTTTAGCATATCCAAATATAATAAGCATGTCTAATTAGAGTATGTATAATTAACAAATATTTGAATATAATACTGATCATCAATTTATGTTCCTTTTCTATATTGTCATTTTACCTAAAAGAGAACTATAATATACCTGTATTATTAATATAATTGTTATTTGAATATGTTTATATATTTAAATTATGACTCCAGGAATTAATTTGTGAGGATTCAATATATTTTGTAGGTTTTAATTTTAATGTTATTTACTCGTCAGTTTCGTCTATTGTAAAGTTTAAAGAGCTTAATTGTAGTATAAAATTTAGTTTACATATCCGAAGAAAGAACGGTTAGATTAGTAAAGAATGAAATGTTTCCAGATTTGAATTTTCCTGATCTTAGAATTTATGTGGATTGTATTGAAGGAAAACATATGAAATACACAATTAAAAAAGGAGCTACAAGAAGCACACTACTGTTTAAGGTAATATACTCCAATATACTTAGGCCTTCTGATGTTCCACAATTTAGCATAGAGAAGTTTTTCATCACTTTTGTTGATTATTTTTCACATTATGACTATTTTTATTTGTTGCATGGAAAATATCAATTGTTCGATGCATTTAAGGTGTTTCTCATTGAGATAGTAAGGAAATTAGATAAAAAAGGTGAAAAATTTTAAATCTGATAGGGTGATAAATATTATAAAAGATATAATGAAATTGGATAATGTTTTAGTTCATTAGCTAAATTCCTTAAAAATGTGAAATATCTACTCAATACACAATGTTAAGTATTTAGGTATACCATAGTAAAATGGTGTAGCCGAAAGACGTAATTGTACCTTAATAAACATTGTTAAGAGTATGACAAGTCATTATTCTTTACCTCTGTCATTATGCGTTAAGAACTATCATTTGTTTATTAAATAGTGTTCTTAGTAAGGCACTTCCTAAGATACCTTTTAATCTATGGACAAGAAAGAAACCTAGTTTGAAGCATCTATATATTTATGGTTACTCGATATAAGTAGGAATCTATAATCCATGCAAAAAGAAATTATATTCAATAACAACCAGTGTATTCTTAATTAGTTATTTGTAAAAGTCCGAAGAGCATAGGTTTTACTGCAATAACCATAGTATAATAATTTCTAAAGCTAAAAGTGCTAGATTCATAAAAATTCGTGAAATTAGTAGGAGTTTAGAACCACAAAAAGTGGAAATTCAAAAAGTTAAAATGCAAATTCCTATGCCTATAACTTAATCGTTAGTGTTTATTTGTAGAGTTTTTGAAATTTTGATAACTTACTAGAAAACAAATGTTGAACTCCAAATACTGAAGTCACCATTAATGAACCTACTATAAAGGAATAACATGAAGTAAAAAGTGGTTTAAGAATTGACAAAGGTCTAGTTTCTATTTCATATGCCATTGAAAGTGAAATTTCTAATAAGTGGTTAGATGTCATGAAAGAAGAGTTAAATACCCATAGATGGCAATAGACTAATTGAATTATTAGAATTTTATAAGAGATTCATATGAAAAAGGACCAAACACAACTCTAAATATTATGCTAAACAATATAAATCTATGTTTGTCATCAAGGATTACACTATAAAGGATGGTGTAGTTATAGTGAAACTTTTTCTCCCATTTAGAATTATTATATTCATGATAGCTTATGATGATTTAAAACACCATTAAATGGATTAAAAGGTACCTTTTTAAATCATAATTTAGAGAAAGAAATTTATATGGATGAATGCAACATCCCACTACTATAAGGAAAATACCCAAATACCCGAAGGACATTCAAGTACATACCTTATGATAATGGTATGTTGGAGCAAAAACAAATCCAACTTATACATGGCATCACTAACATCATTTAAAAGTCAACAAATTTTGAAACCCTTCATTTCATTCATACACCTAATTTACACTGTTTCCTTTAGACAAATATTTACAAAACCTTTTATAGGTTCTAGCCAAAACTACAAAATACAAGACTCCATACTTTTGGGACCAGCTGACAAACCTCTGAGCCATAACAAAATTTCCAAAGGGTCCTTAAGTCCTATCTAAAGTACTAGGTCTCCTATCTCGTACCCGAAAAATTACATTGCAATTTTTGATGAATATTGCGAACTCAATGAGTGAACTATCATTGATAATTTCACCGAATCACATATATACATCACATATGCACAAATATTCATTCTAAACATCATAACTCACACAATATGATACAACATAGGATCATTCAATACAGCTTTGCAAATCATTCATGGATTTCAGTCTTATATGAATGCTATATATGTGAGACTCATATTCATTCTTATTGTTGTGACTGAGTGTCTATCACAAACTTATACAAATACTGGCCTATAGGGCTCAGTCAAACAGAATCACGAAGTATAGCTCTACGTGTAGAATCAGAAATCACAGAGCAAAGCTCTACGTGGAAGCGCTTCAAATTGACTACTCAAGTCACAACGCCTTTATCTAAACATGCATTTTATGAAATACATCAAATACTGAATATGTCATATATCACAATCTTATACAAATGCTCAGACAAAGTTTTCACATTCATCGGACCTAAGTTTAGCATTTAGCTTTTGTTAAGAATCAAAGTCATTCAGGAATTCATTTCAAATCAAAACACTTCCAATACATTCCCAACTAATAAACTCTTCGAACTTCAAGTCCAAAATTCAGAAACAATTTGCAAACAGTTAAGTAACTTTTTTGAAAATTTAATAAATCAATCATAGGAAATCATCTAGGTTGACTTATAGTACGCTCCAAAATGCTATTGCATGGATGATCCAGCAATGTCGGACTAGCGTCCAATGAGTTCTTCTATATCATACAAAACACAATTATGAATATAACATTGTTGCACAATTGGACAAATATTCCTTAATGCACACGTACTTATACAATATGCAGAATGCGTGTTCAATGACAATTCCAATTGAGATCCTTATGAGCAAATCATTCAAGTATCAAAGCCCTCATTAATACCATGTAAACTTATAATTTGGACCAATAAAAAACAATGTGAAACCAATTACACAACTTCATTGTCCACTTCAGATTTTCTTCCAATATACATAAGGGTCAACTTTTCATAATAAATATAATAAAGTAAATGGCAAAATTAGGCAACACTTCCTTCTACAAAGTTATTCTATAATGTCTTAATTTTCTATAGACACCAAAATCACTTAATTTGGTTCAGGAATTTGGAAGATATACCTCAAAACTTTTCGAACTGTTCTTATTCAAAAACATTTTACTATATACAACTTCCATCCAGAAATTAAACATCTTAGAGACTGAATAACAATCCTAATTTTTCATATGATTTGTATTTCTATGTCTCTAGTTTACTCCAAATCAAAAATCATCTCATTTAGAATCCTATCGATCCAGATATAATCAAAATACTGAGGGGTGTTCAGTAAAACAACACCAGTTCATACCATTCTAATAGATTCTCTAACTTTCGTTCAATCAATCTTTTTCAAATCAATTCAGAATGCTATCAATTTTTGTGGAGAGGTAGAAAAATATGTTAGGAATCTATTGGTTCAACAATCAAGTCATTTGGATGTCTAGAGAATAAGTTATGGTCAAAAGAAGCAAGATTGTTCAGTAAAAGAGAAAATCTCAAATGCACTATCGTGCTTAAGCACGAGGGTGCAAATTCACTATACCCTAAAGTCACCGTCGTGCTTTTCCACTTAACTCAAAAATCACTGTCATCAATTCCACTTCTTCTTCTCCTCCGATATCTCAATTTTAAAACTCTATAACTTTTGATCCAAAACTCCAAAATTTTCAAACTTTATATCAATGAAAAGCTAAGAGAAAGATCTACAACTTTTATGAAGACAATTTTATCAAAATCTACCTAGATCGGTACAATAAATTCATGAAATTTTTGAATCAAAATTTAACTCTCTTACTATTCATTCCTAGAAATTTCCAGACTTTCATTTTTCAAAATCCAACACTTCAATTTTTAATCTACTCCATTTCACTTAACTCATTCACCACAAATTCACACTACCTCTAAAAAAAATACAAATTGAACCAAGTTTCATCAAAATCATAAAAAAAACACATAT